>JAANYP010000542.1:0-94812 GCA_020465985.1 Centrapalus pauciflorus
TTTCATCAACCCTTAGATTATCTCCTAAGTTGGATCCTATTTCACCTAATGGGGGAACAGGCTCAGCTTCTATATTTTCCTCCTCACGGACGTTTTCCTCAGAATTGGAACTCGATCCTTGAGACTGATTCTCAGTTGTAGGTGCTTCCTGATCAGCAACTTCTGGAGATCCATCTACAGTCGCAGTAGGCTCGGATGTAGATTCGAACGTGGTCCTCGGAAAGATTTGGCCATCGTCGTTCAGATGCAACGTCGCCATGTCCTTCTCGATTGTACCTGCATTATCATCCAAAGGAATGTTAAATGACTCAAATAACTTATCATAGTCAAATATCCATTCCGGACCAGTTTGGGGTTCATGTGTATAACTTGAGACTTCAATATTATACACAATCTCCACAGTACCAGTTGTTTTGTTAAACACCCGTTTGTTTGGTGAGTTTGGCACATAACCTAGGAAGTATCTTTCGTCAGCCTTTTCACCAAACTTCGGTTGATGTTTTGTTCTTAAAAGTGTGCATGGTACTCCAAACGGTTCGAATCCAGTTAAGTTAGGTGGCCGTTTATTCAAAATTTCATAGCATGTTTTGTTCAATGATTTGACTGTAAGGACTCGGTTTAAGATGTGGCACGCGGTATTCACTGCCTCCCCCCAAAACATGGTAGGAAGCTTTGAATCCGAAAGCATAGTCCTTGCAGCCTCAATCAAAGTTCTATTTTACGTTCGACCACCCCATTCTGTTGAGGTTCATATGGTGCACTGAATTGATGCACTATGCCCTTTGATAGGCAATATACACCAATTACAGTGTTTTTGAATTCAGTTTCATTATCACTACGAATATGTTTAACCCTAGTTCCGTATGAGTTCTCCACTTGGTCCAAGAACCCGATGAGCCTTGCAGCCGTCTCGTCCTTCGTACCTAAAAAGAAAACCCAAGAAAAACGTGAGTAATCGTCAGTGATAACTAAGCAGTACCAACTACCTCCGATACTCCTTTTGTTGATTGGGCCGAAAAGGTCCATGTGCAACAGATCGAATGTTGAGGCTATGGAATTCTGCTTCTTGGACTTGTGTGTCTTCTTGTGTTGTTTGCCCTTCATGCAAGGTAGACACTTATCCTCGAACTGAAAACTTTTCATGGGCACACCCTGCACCAGTCCATGCTTCGTTATGTAATTCATCTTTCTCAGGTGCAGGTGAGCCATGCGTCTGTGCCACAGTACGGATTCCGTCTCCGAAGCTTTGGATAGTAGACAAATTGGCCCCATCAAAGTCTCTGGCTTGTTCATATCCAGCATGTACAAGTCGTTCTTCCTTGGCGCCCGCATCAACACCCATTCTTCAGGAATTTTGAATCCAGGCTTTAGCACTAACGCCTCAGTGTCAGTAAATAACATCGAGTTCTTCTTATCACAGATTTGAGATACACTAATGAGATTATGAACCAGTTTATCAACATGATAAACTTGGTCCAATTTTATTGTCCCATTAGTGACCACTCCGGTACCCGTGATATTTCCACCCTTGTTACCAGCGAATGATACGAATCCCCTATTACCCCCCTTGAAGTCTGTGAGAAGACTTCTTTCCCCCGTCATGTGCCTGGAGCAACCACTGTCGACGAACCACTTGTTGTTTGGACCTGTAGTTATCTCCTGCACATGAAAGAAAAGAGGTTAGTTATCACGGGGAACCCAAGCCATGACTGACTTGGTAATACCATTCTCGTCCACATACGTGAACTCTTTCAAGTACCCATCTCGCCTTTCAGGTGACTTGGGCCTTTGAACTGAATTTTGTTGTGGTGCCGAGTGATTTAAGTTCACTCTTTGCCTTGGTGTAGGCATTTGTTGTGGAGCTCTAGAATAATTTCTATTATATGCCATTTCTGACTGTGATCCTTGAGCTCTTACCGGTGCATATTGTCTAACTGGAGTATGTGACCTAACTGGAGTTTGTGACCTGCTAGGTGTTGTGCTCCTATAGACTTGCTGAGGTGCTGACCTAGATTGATTATTGACACGATTCGGTGAATTTGTCCTAATCACTTCCTTTGGCCCAACCTTAACCGGTGTGTTTTTCACAACTTGTTTGGGTGCGGCCTGCACAGTTTTCTCGGTAGGTTGAGAACTACTACTGCTTGCCACACTGGGTGAGGGCTTAACAGGTGTTGGGTTCACTGTCTTAGGGGTAACATCTGCTTTCCTAAGTGGACAGTGAGAAGCAACATGCCCTTTCTCGTGACATCTAAAGCAAGACATCTTATCTATGGACTTTTTGTGTGTTCCCTTAGATCTAGGTGTGTCACTAGTGTCTATCTCTTTTGGTACATCTACAGTGTCTGCCTCTTCGACCTGGTCAGCCTAAGAAATTTTCTGTTTTCCTGCAGGTGTTTCACTGGAGGAAGACACAAATTTCACTTTCTTGACCTTGACGGTTGAGTCAGACACCTTAGGTGTATTTTCAACTGTAGGCTCTGGTGTCGGTTCAGGTAGGTCCTCTAAGTCTACTGACTTGTCAGTTTTCTCCTGAGGCTGAGGCACATAGTTCGCATTGAATGGTGGAGGAATTTCGTGAAAACCTAGACCTACGGGCTTCTTAGACTGTCGTTGGGCATCTAAGACTTTCCCTAGATTTAAGCTTGAATTCCTAAACTTCTCTAACTTGCTGTTTGCCTCTGCTACCTTAACCTTGGTCTCAGCTAGCTCTATATCCTTGTCCTTAAGACTTTTTGTTAAGGCCTCTACGTGCTCATACATAAGTTCTATCCTAACACACTGCTCACTGAGTTTGTCTTTTAGAACTACTACGTCCTGAGCATCAGCCTTAAGCTTTTCTTTTAAATCTTGCTTTATATCATTTAGACTAGCATTTTCAATTTTTAAGTTTTCATTTTGAGCAGTTATGGTCTTCTGTGATTCTAAGATTAGATTTAACCTATCATTAGAACTAACACATAAAGCACATAAATCATGAAATAAAGAATAAGACAGACTAACCTTTGAGTTCTCAGATTCCACGTTGGCCATCTGAGCAGCAAACTCCAGCACTGTCTGACCATTCGCCTTTTCAACCCACATCGGACTGTTTTCCCTTGTGGTCTGCTCGTCTTCTTCACACCCATTCTCCGTAACTTCAGCCATGAAAGCTCTAGCATTGGACTCAGGATGTGAAATCCAGTCATAGGTACCATCTAGCTGTCTGTCAGAAGTGACATTGGATAGTAGACCCGCTAGATTGGCTTGACCAGTTGAGGAACTCGGAAGGTATCTTTGTTGGGACTGATTTTGGAACTGTCCCTGATGCTGACTCTGCCCTTGGTATGACTCCACTTTCGGTCTCTGACACTCCCTGGCGAAGTGTCCCAGTCCTTGACAGTTGTAGCATTTTACCTTGGACTTATCAAATCCTATCCCTTTGTTGTTCATTTGCAGATTCCTCCCAGTTCTTTTGATGAATCTTTTTACCCTCTGGGTCACCATGGCCAGTTGCCACTTAAGATCCATTTCCTCTAAGTCATCAGGGTCGACCTGATCGTAATCTTCATCCCATAGAGCTGGTTCATTGATTTTCCCTTGAACACAATTTCCGTATGCGGCCACAAAAGAAGCAAGTAGATTCAGATGCTCTTCCGCTGACTTTGCGCTCATGGGCATCTTCGAATAACTCTGACTGGTCGATGCCTGTTGGACTTGAGGTTGTGGTTCTTCCGATCTTCCTAATCCTAAGAACGCGCGATTCAATGAGTCTTCAGACTCTGCCGGCGATGACGTTTCTCCGGTGAAAAACGCTGTAACACTCTTCGGTTCAGCTGTCACTGATGATTTAGATGTCTTTCCAAAATACATTGCCGGATTCTGGACTTGCTCGTAATCAGTCTCAGCCTTAATCAACTCGAAGTGATATGCCCTCAACGTTCCCACAATGTCATCAAGTGATTGAGTATAGTATTTGTCCTCATTCAGCTTAATCATTGCCACGTACATAGCCCATTTGGCTGGTAGGGCATCAAGAAGCTTGTTGTTCTTGTCAGTGTCCAAATACTCAATTCCATGACTTTCAAGTTCCGTTATCAGATGATAGAACCTCGTGATAATATCATCCAACTGTTCATCCTTAATTGCCTTGAAAATCGCAAACTGTTGTTTCAACAGCTCTGTACGCTTTCTACGCACCCGAGGATTACCCTCACACCTTTTCTCGAGAGACTCCCAAAGTTCCTTCGACGTCCTTTGAGTCCGAAATGTGTGCAAAATATCTTGAGGTAAAGCCATACGGATTATGGAGAAAGCTTTGTTTTCGGCTTCAAATAATTTCTTGTCATCTTCTTTCATCATCTGATATGACAAGACCTTTTGACGGCCTTCAACTTCAGATACTGGCGGGATGTACCCTTCATCTATGCACACCCACATGCGCATATCATTGAATCGTACAAAATCTGTAAATCGGTCCTTCCACCAGTAATAGTCCTCAACTTTCATCAGCTTAGGCGGTGCATTTGCCTTCCCAACTTCGTGGTCCATCTCAAGGAATTTCTGAAGATTTGACATCTTTTCTAAACAAATTGAATTTGAACTTAATTAATTTAATTCGAAACTGATTTAGACTAACTTTTTCGAATCTAGGTAGATTCGAAACTAATTAAGGGTAAATCTTTTGGGATTAATTCGATTAAGTGTTAAAATTCGATTAGATTCGAAATTATGTCAGATTCGAGATATCCTTAGAGTCGATGCTCCTTA
This sequence comes from Centrapalus pauciflorus, assembly GCA_020465985.1. Taxonomy (NCBI): domain Eukaryota; kingdom Viridiplantae; phylum Streptophyta; class Magnoliopsida; order Asterales; family Asteraceae; genus Centrapalus; species Centrapalus pauciflorus. The sequence goes on from JAANYP010000542.1 coordinate 4,750, forward strand.
GATTCGAAGGGGAACAAACTCGAATTTTAGCAGATTCGAAACAATACTAGACTCGAAATAAACTCGAAACTAATGTAGACTCGAGATCCTATTCGAATGAAGCACCAGATTCGAAACAAGGTAGATTCGAAAATCTCTGAAATTGACTCGAAAGGAGCGTATTTAGGTTAGACTCGAGACTAAAGTGAAACCCTAATTACCCCTATAGATTCGAGCGCCGCAAACTCGAAAAACGGCCAACACTTTGATTTTTTGACGTTTTACAGATTAAATCACTATTTTTCGAACGAAAAATAATGATTTCGATCAAAAACGTGAAAAACCACAAAGTGTTTCCCGAATATGAATTTGCTAAGCTTGAAAACACGTTTTTGAGAGCAAAACCGTCCAACTAGCGTCAAGAAACCTAGAATGTATCTGATGAACACGAAGAACACCAAGAACACTCCGTAGGCTCTGATACTACTTGTAAGGTCTACGACTGCGAGATCTATCTAGACGCGGATCCGTGAACGAGTGCGGAATCCTCGTTGACGGTTAGACGGACAACTCTCAACCAACGGAACACGGAGACTACTAGACGCCGAACGAACGACACACGAACGATCCTACGAACTAATTCTCTCCGAAACGGCACTCACCTAGTTGATAAACTCGAGATCGCCTTTTGCTTAATTCCTCACGAATTCTGCTAAAAGTCCTCTAATGATTCGAGTCTATCCCTAATTATAGACCCTGATTCGAGTCTGATGTGGGCCAAACTCGAATCTTGCCCAAGGCCCATTCGAGTCTGTCCACAATGACACTCTCGAATCTAGCCCATTCGAATCTAAGGATACATTCGAATCTATCACAGATTCGAATGTCTTCCTTTACCTATTCGAATCTAGCCAATACACTTAAACACTTAAGTGATGAAACTTACGTTATTACCTTATGATTGATTTTATCTTTGAACTTTATGTTTGAACTTCTTGTAATACGTTACATCAAGTTCCAACATACAAACACCGATAAATATCAACCATAAATAACATATATAACAAACACATGCTAAATCACAATGTAAGACCACTTAGACTGCTATCGTCACACACGATGTACCAACAGGATCAACAGCTTCTATCTCCTCAGAACTAGACTCGAAGTCAGACTCGGAGGCGGTCTCTACTTGACCCTCAGCCTCAGCCTGTACTCTTTCTCCTTCTTCTTCACCGTGGACTTCAGTGTCCATATCCTCAGCTTCACATGGCTGGTATTCATCAGTGTCTCTGAAAATATCTTTGAACTTAGTCGGAGGCTCCAAAATGTCTTGAACTAATTGTGCAGCAATATCTTTGCTCGGCAGCAGTTCCTTGAGCCTAAAACTCTTCCAGAGTTTGCTCCCGCTCGTCATACTGTGGAGCTGAACTAGATGGCCCAGCAGCTTCCGAAGCTGGCTGTGGGCGAGGTGTGGGTCTGGCAATCGGAGCTCTTCTAGCCGGAGCCCTTTACCTCTGACGTTGTTGTGGCTGTTGCGGTTACTGTTGCTGTTGTTGTTGTGGCAGTTGTTGTTGCTGCTGCTTCGGGACGTCACCTGTCCAATTATCACCCTCTGGGGCTACAAAATCAGGATCAATAACGGCCCCGAATAGAGGTGCCACTTGGGGACTGACCTGCTCAGCCCTTCTCGCATTGTGGGTCTGGCAGTCAGCAAAAATCTTCTTATCGATTATGGCCACGCCACTTAGATCTGGAAGTGGTGGCAGATTGGGCAAAAAGTGGCGAATCATCATCATTGCAAATCGTGGGTACATCAAAAATCGTTCCCTCACCGGAGCTGTGATTTGGTGCACAAACTCCCCAAAAAACATTTCAGAAAAACAGAAGCGCTTGTTGTACACCAAGGCAATCAATGCCGATTGCAGTTTATACACCTTAGTGTCAAATCCCGCCTTCTTCGGCGCAAAACAAACCATAATGTCGTGCACAAGATAACGCCATTGGCCAATCAAGCCACTCTTCACATATGAAGCCTTCGTGATGTCTTGGGCATATCCCATTCTCAAAAATGCTGCTTACCTGATAGGTAGTGGAAAATCAATCGGCACTGCTTCTTGGTCTTCCGATCCTAACTGTAGGATTTGCCTTATCATATCAGCCGAAAAGACGACTGGCTGTCCACCCACTCTTGTTCTTAGGATAGTTGGTGTAACTGAGCAATCCACTTGTAGATGCTCCCAGAACTGTCGCACATAGGGAATATAATTTGAAGATTGTGAGTGAGAGCGTATGAGACTCGCGATTGTGTCAGGAACTCGATCATCTGACGGTACGGCTGTGCTTCAGGCAATTCCCGATCCACAGACATAACCATGTTATGCTTATTATAGAACGCCCAATCACCCATATCTGCACACAGAAACAACAAACAACATTGGTAATTAAAAACAAAATGAAACTTGTTTATTTCTAATTTGCATAATTTCGAACATACATAAGTTCGAAATCCAACACATTAGACAAGTTCGAATTTATTTTAAAAACTTTCGAATTTACATAAATACGAGGAATATGTTCGAAATTGACTGACTTCGAACTTGTAGATATTTCAACAAGTTCAAACTTTCTCACAAGTTCGAACCTGAAGAACATGTTCGAAGTCAGTTACTTTCAAACTAAAATCCAAGATTTTAACCCCATTTGACTTAAAAAACCAGTATAATCTAGTCCTATTGGGTTCTAGTCGAAGTTATATATATATTCTATTTGAACTTTTATCCGTCAAAACTTGTGATTTTAAACCACATAGTTTAATCCCAAATAATTATCAAATAGACTCGATTTTTGTCACAATAATGTCCTAAACTACATATACTTTGTATAATAATGATTACTATACCTAAATATACGTGTATGTTCGAGAAATGAAAGCAAAACGTCGAGGAATAGGAAGCAATTCGAAAGACGACAAGTTCGAAGACAAGTTCGAAATCGCCGGATAACAAGTTCGAATGAAAAATTCGAGGGTTGGTGTCTTAAATGAAGTATTGTTGACCTATTTATACCAACTACCTTCGAACTTAGCATAAGTTCGAACCTCCTGACAAATTAGAAGTTAAGTTCGAATTTGTCTGAATACAAACTTAAGTGAAAATTTTGAAAATACTTGAATAAAATTCAACTTTTTCGTTTAACGGAATTTAACAAACGTTGCAAAATCATTCACACCAAGCAACAGATTTTCACGCAGTATTTGTTTATTCAATCAAAAATGCATCCTAGTAACTTTGACCTTTCTCCTACTTAGAATAAAATAAAATAAAATAAAGATAAAAAAAGTGTGAACAAAATTTAAACTTAAGCTACTCAAAAATACTTTTACAAAATTTACGACCTAAACTAATAGAATAATTTTGAGAGAAAGTCAAAGAAGGTTCAATCAGACAGTGGTGTCAAACGCACTTTTCAGTATTACACTTTCACACTTAGGAATTTTTTATTCCTTTGATTGTTTGTCGTGATATACATTCCAAGTCGATTGTCGGTATGATTTTCCATTTAAACATTTTACACTTTGGAATATCCCTTGGCCTTTTTATTTAACAAGAAACTACCTTACGTCTTCCATAGTTAGATATACTTCAATGATCAAGGCAGACACACACTGATTATAACTTTTCGGCATTGCAAATTTTCTTTAAAAGGCAAACAACGGACACATTTCTGTATTTATATACAACAGAGTGTCTTAGTTTGTCTTAAAGATTATTTAAGGTTAACAAGACAGCAGTGACAGGTCTGTACTTACGTAAAACAAAGCGACATATCTTGCTAACCCGAGTCATAACAGAGGTCACAGGTCTGTACTTACGTTCAACAAAGCGACTTGTTTTGACTCCCTTTTCTTTATCAAAATTTTTATTTTCTTCGCTTTTCTTTAAGATGTATTTGATGTTGCTATACATCCCCCAGAAACATTGCATACCTCATTTAGAATCATTGTCTGTATGTCTGTAACATAGAAATTAAGACCATTTGATCATAGATCTAAGTTAATTACACATAAGACTTTTTCTTGAATATTTTATTAGGGATTGAGATTTCCTTTATGTATTATGCCTACCAACACATCAAACAGGAAAGTGTATATAACTTAGAATTTAATGTGCACTATGTGTGAGAGCTTAACACTTAGAGTTTGTTTAGACGGTGCTAATTTCGTCACTTTGAACCTATGTTTCTAGGACTTAACTCAATTTTCTAATATTCTCCTTTTTTGAGATTTATATGGTTTTCTCTCTCTCTCTCTCTCTCTTTTTTTTTTTGTTTTTCATTTTTTAAGATAAGCTAATAAGCTAACCTACTAACTTACTATAAAAGGAAATAAATTATACTTAAACACTAACTTACTATAGAAAGAATGAAAAATATACTAAGGTCAAGTTACTCTGGATTACGCATACCATTTAGTTGAACTAACAACTCAAAGCGTGACTTATCAAAAGCTTTAGTGAACAGATCAGCATTATTATCTTCTGTTGTCACTTTTACCAGCTTTATTAAGTTCCTTTCAGCACAATCACGTATGAAACGACGTCTTATGTCTATGTGCTTTGTTTCACTGTGTTAAACTGGATTATTAGTTATAGCAATTGATTATCTATCCTAATGGGAGTATGAGTGTAAGTCAAACCATAGTCCTGCAATTGTTGTTGTATCCACAAAACCTGTGAACAACTACCAGCAGCTACATATTCGGCCTCGCACGTTGACACGACTACCGAAGTCTATTTCTTGCTTTGCCAGGATACGAGCCTCCCTCCAAGGAACTGACAACCTCCAGTTGTTGACTTCCGGTTCAAGCAGCAACCTCCATAGTCTGAATCCGTGTATGCTTCCAGTTCCAGATCACCATCAGCGTGATACCAAAGTACTATCTTCGGTTTCTACTTGAAGTATCTCAGAATCCGCTTCACGACTTTCATATGCATTTCTTCTAGAAGAAGTTAATTACATGAGTGATCCGATTATGGCCTGATACAGAGTCGGATCCACGTCAGTATCACTTTCTGTACCCGGTCCGAGATTGTGATTCACTTGAATCGGAGTACTAAAATGAGCAGTCAACTTTGTTCCTTCCATCCCGAAGCGCTCCAGAATATCATTGACATACTTCATCTGATGGATAAACATGCCCTCCTTCCTCTGTTCAACTTGCAAACCCAGAAAGAAGTTTAGCTCTCCAATTGCACTCATCTCAAACTTTGACTTCATAACCTTCTAAGAATCTTTGCAAATCTGCTCGTCTGATTACCCGAAAATGATGTCATCCACGTACACTTGTACCAAGATAAAGTCTTCTCCATTTCTCTTCACAAATAATGTACTTTCAATTCTCCCTCTTTCAAACCCGTTGTCTAAAAGATGAGTTGATAGTGTCTCATACCATGCCCTTGGTGCCTGATGTAATCCATACAGATGCTTATCGAGACGATACACTCTGTCTGGATATTTTGAATCTGTAAATCCAGGCGGTTGTTCGGCGTACACCAGTTCCTTCACCTTGCCGTACAGGAATGCACTCTTTACATCCAACTGATAGACTTTAAATCCTTTGAAGGACGCAACCGCCAGAAACAGACGAATTGCCTCGAGCCTTTCCACTGGTGTAAACACCTCGTTGTAATCGATTCCCTCTTCTTGGTTGAATCCCTTTACTACAAGTCTTCCCTTGGTACGAGTAACAATACCCCGATCATCTCTCTTGCACTTAAAAACCCATTTGGTTCCTATTGCATCTTCTCCTCGAGGTAGCGGCACTGACTCCCACACTTCAAGCTTTCTGAATGGTGACAGTTCTTCTTGAGTGGCTTCAACCCAAAAGTTATCTTTCAGTGCTATTTGCACATTCTTCGGTTCTACTTGCGAGATGAAACACGAATAAAGACAAGTGTGAAAAGCCTCGGAGTCATATTAATCATCGACAACAACACTGTGTTGTTATTCAAACTACTCCTAGTTCTCACACCAGAATGCGGATTTCCAATGATGCTCTCAACCAGATGATCCTTGTTTATCCTCAATGTTTCAATCTCATCGACCCTAAGATTATCTCTTAAGTTTGATCCTATTTCACCTAACGGGGGAACGACCTCAGACGGTATATTTTCTTCCTCATGATCACTGTCTTCGGAAGTAGAAGTACTAGTCTGATTCTCGTTTGTAGGTATTTCAAAATCATTCTCTGCTAGAGACCCATCTTCAGTCGTTGTAGGCTCAGAAGTTGATGGAATGCTCGTCTTTGAAAAACTTTGACCGTCGGCATTCAGATTTAATGACGATAAGTCATTTTTAATTCTACCTGCATTTCCATCCAAAGGAATGTTAAATGATTCAAACAATGAGTCATAATCAAATATCCATTCCGGACCAGTTTGGGGTTCATGTGTATAACTTGTTACATCAATGTTATACACAATTTCTACCGTACCGTTTGTTTTGTTAAAAACCCTTTTATTTGGTGAGTTAGGCACATAACCTAGGAAATAACCTTCGTCAGCCTTTTCACCAAACTTAGGTTGATGTTTTGTTTTCAATAAAGTACAAGGTACCCCAAATGGTTCGAAGCCAGTTAAATTTGGTGGTCTTTTATTCAGAACTTCATAACAGGTTTTGTTCAGTGATTTGACAGTAAGGACCCGATTTAAAACGTGACATGCGGTATTCACTGCCTTCCCCCAAAACATGGTAGGAAGCTTTGAATCCAAGAGCATGGTCCTTGCTGCCTCAATCAAGGTCCTGTTTTTCCGTTCTGCCACCCCATTTTGTTGTGGCTCATATGGTGCACTAAATTGATACACTATGCCTTTAGATAGGCAATATACACCAATCACTGTGTTTCTAAATTCCGTTCCATTATCACTCCTGATACGTTTTACCCTCGTCCCGTATGAGTTTTCGACTTGGTCAAAGAACCCAATCAACTTTCCAGCTGTTTCGTCCTTCGTACCTAAGAAGAAAACCCATGAAAAACGTGAGTAATCATCAGTGACAACTAAACAGTACCAACTACCACCTATACTCCTTTTGTTGATAGGTCTGAATAGGTCCATATGTAACAAATCGAAAGTGGAAGAAATAGAGTTCTGAGTCTTTGACTTGTGTGATCAAGTTTATCAACATGGTAAACTTGATCATGTAGTTCATTTTCCCATTAGTGACCACATGGTAAACTTGATCATGTAGGTCCATATGTAACAAATCGAAAGTGGAAGAAATAGAGTTCTGAGTCTTTGACTTGTGTGACTTCTTGTGTTGTTTATCAACATGGTAAACTTGATCATGTAGGTCCATATGTAACAAATCGAAAGTGGAAGAAATAGAGTTCTAAGTCTTTGACTTGTGTGACTTCTTGTGTTGTTTGCCTTTCTTGCATGGTACACATTTGTCGTCGAACTGAAAAATCTTCATCGGGACACCTTGCACCAGTCCATGTTTAGTGATGTAGTTCATTTTCCTCAGGTGCAAGTGTGCCATGCGTCTGTGCCATAGATGAATCCGATTTATTCATGTCTAGCATGTACAAATCATTCTTCCTTGGGGCTCTCTTCAGTATCCACTCTTCAGGTACTTTAAATCCCGGTTTTTGCACTAATGCCTAAGTATCAGTGAAAATCACTGAGTTCTTCTTATCACAGATTTGAGATACACTAATGAGATTGTGATCAACTTTATCAACATGGTAAACTTGTTCATGTTTGATAGTCCCATTAGTGACCACTCCAGTACCAGTGATATTTCCTCCTTTGTTTCCAGCGAATGATACGAATCCTCTGTTCCCTCCCTTGAAGTCTATGAGCAGACTCCTTTCCCCAGTCATGTGCCTAGAGCAACCACTGTCGACGAACCACTTGTTGTCCAGACCTGTAGTTATCTCCTGCACATGAAAGAAAAGAGGTTAGTTATCACGGGGAACCCAAGCCATGACTGACTTGGTAATACAATTCTCATCCACATACGTGAACTCCTTCAAATACTCATCTCTCCTTTTAGGTGACTTGGGTGTTTGATATAGAAGCTGTTGTGGTGTAGATTGATTTAAGTTCACTCTTGGCTTTTGTGTACGCATTTGCTGTTGAGCCCTTGAATATCCCTGGGCTCTACCTGGTGTCTGATGTCTTTGAGGATTGTGAGACCTAGCTGGGGTGTAAGCTCTTCTAGCTGTTGTACTCCTAAAAACTGGTTGAGGTCCTGTCCTAGACTGATTAGGGACTCTATTCGGTGAATTAGTCCTAACCACTTCATTTGGTCTAACTGACACAGGTACTTGTCTAATAGCAGTCTTTGGTGTGGCATTTACAATTTTCTCAGTGTTTTGAGAACCAGTTGTGCTTGCTACACTCGGTGAGGGTTTATGTTGTTCAGGCTTTCCAACAATAGGTGTAGACTGTACCTTGTTATATGGACAGCTAGACGCAACATGACCCCTTTCATGACATCTAAAACAAGACATCTTATCAATCGACTTCTTATAAGTGCCCTTTGACTTTGGTGTCTAGCTAGTGTCAGTTTCTTTCTTTTCAACTACCGTGACTACTTCCTCTTTCTGATTATTAACTTCAGGTTTAGCTTCTCCTAGGATTTTGTCACTAGAAGACTGCACAAACTTGACTTTCTTAATCGTAGCATTATTATTAGTCACCTTAGTTGTTTTATCCTTATCACATTCAGATACAGTTTCAGTTGTTACCTCTGACTCAATTGGGTTATCAGTTTTATCCTGAGGCTGAGGCACATAATTATCGTTGAAAGGTGGAGGACTCTCTTTATAATCTAAACCTACTGGTTTCTTAGATTGACGCTGTGCATCTAAGATTTTCCCTAGATTTAGTGAAGAGTTCCTAAACTTTTCTAACTTACTATTTACCTCTTCAACTTTAACTCTATATTCAGCTAGTTCAACCACTTTAATGGTAAGTTCTTTGGTTAAAGCCTCAACATGCTCATACATCAGTTCTATTCTGACTCATTGCTCACTTAATTTATCATTTAGAACAACAACATCTTGAGCATCTGCTTTCAGCTTATTCCTAAGATCTTCGTTAATATCTAGTAGACTAGCATTATCTGATTTTAAGGTTTTATTTGAGCAGTTAAATTGTTATGTGTTTCTAGAACTAAATTTAATCTATCATTTGAAGTAGCACATAAAACACATAAATCATAGAATGTAGAAAAGTTCAGAATTACCTTTTTGTGATCCGATTCTACGTTCGCCATTTGTGCGGCAAACTCCAGAATGGTCTGATTGTCTGACTTCTCCACCAACACAGGACTTGTATCACTCTGTTCATTGTCCTCTGTGACATCCTCTACTCTGTCATCCCCAGTCACAGTTACTTCAGCCATGAAGGCTCTAGCATTAGACTCAGGATGTGAACTCCAGTCATACGTCCCATCAAGTTGTCTGTCGGATGATACGTCTGTAAACAGACCAACGATGTTCGCTTGATTACCCGAACTACCAGATTGATATCTTCCATGAGATTTATTCTGATATTTTTCAACTTTGGGTCTTTGACAATCTCGTGCAAAATGACCTAATCCTTGGCAGTTATAACACTTGACCTTGGATTTGTCGAACCCAATCTTACTGTTGCCTACATTCAGATTTCTGCCTGTTCGCTTCATGAACCTTTTAACTCGCTGAGTCACCATGGCCAGTTGCCATTGAAGATCCATTTCCTCCAAAGCATCAGTATCCACCTGATCATAGTCCTCTTCCCATAATGCGATATCGTTAATTTTTCCTTGTACACAATTTCCATATGCTGCAACAAACGAAGCCAAAAGATTCAGATGAGTTTCGGCTGATTGTGCACTCATAGGCATCTTTGTGTACTGTTGAGAAGTAGATGCTGAGTGAGTCGGTTTATCTTCCGGTTTAGAATACCCTAAGAAAGCCCGACTGCTTGTTTCTTCTACGTCCACTGGAATAGACGCTTCACCCGTGAAGAAAGCTGTAGATGTTTTCAGTTCACTCGCGATAGAAAGTTTTCACTTTCCAAGACACATCTTTAGATCCTGGACTTGATCATATTCCCTCTCTTTCTTAAGTAACTGAAAGTTGTAAGCCCTCAGTGTACCAATGACTCCTTCGAGTGTAAGAGTTTCGAATTTTTCTTCATCATGCTTTATAAGCGCTGTGTACATTTCCCACTTCACTGGTAAAGCATCAAGAAGTTTCTCTATCTTCTCAATTTCATGATACTCGACATCATGATTATCTAACTCTATCAATAAATGGTAGAACCTTGTGATTGTCTCATCCAGCTTTTCTTTTTTCAATGCCTTGAAAATAGCAAACTCTGTCTCAGCATCTCGGTCCTTCCTTTTCGAAACCTCGGATTTCCCTCACACCGTTTCTCGAGTGCGTCCCATAGCTCTTTAGTTGTACCATGATTCCTGAAGTTGTGTAGAATCTCCTGAGGTAGTGTCATGTGAATGATGGAAAAATCTCTGTTCTCGGCCTCATACAATTTCTTGTCATCATCCTTCATCTTCTGATATGTCAAGACTCTCTAATGGGCCTCAAACTCCTGAGTAGGTGGAATGTATCCCTCATCGATACATATCCACATTCGCATGTTGTTGAAACGTGCAAAGTCAGCAAACCTATCCTTCCACCAGTATTAACCTTCCAACCTCATCAGTTTTGGCGAAGAATTTGCCTTGCCAACCACATGGTCCTTTTTGATAAACTTTTGCAAACTACTCATTCTTTCTAAACTTTGTGTATTCGAACTTAGGTAACTTGATTTAAAGTTAATTTTAAATTAACCCTTTCGAACTTAGGTAAGTTCGAACTAGTTTAAGATTAAATTCGTTTGAAATTAAATTCGAATTTTAGTAAGTTCGAAATCAACAAATTCGAAGGTCTGACAAGTTCGAGATTTCTGGGAAGTTCGAAGTCTGACAAATTCGAATGGTAGCACGTTCGAATCTCAGTCAAATTCGAATGAAACCCTAAATCAAGTTCGTGAGGAGCGTATATTCTGACAAGTTGGAAATTCAGTCAAATTCGATCAAACCATAACACCCCCCTATGCTTGAGCGCCGCAAGTTCGAAAAACGGCCAAAAGTTTGATTTTTTTCAAAGTTTCAGTTTAAACCAAAGTTTTTTGGACTAAAAACTATGATTTCGACTAAAATGATGAACGAATGTGAACTTTTCTCCGATATCTTACTTGTATAACTCGAAAAACTGACAAAAGATGTGATTTTTCCGTCCAAAAACGCCAAGAAACCAAGAATGTTAAATATGAACATGATGAACACCCTTATGGCTCTGATACCACATGTATGGTCACCTACCTACGGATCCTATCTTCACGCGACGCCGTCCAGCGAGTGCGGAATCCTCGTTAGCGGTTTGACGGATTGATTACACACACGGAACACGGAGACACACACGATGATAGACGCAAACTAGAACGCCCCGACACGTGATTCTCTCCAAGAACACACACAAAAACCTCTGTAAGTTCGTAATCGCCCAAAGCCTTAATTCTCTGCAAAAGTTGTTAATTAAAACGGATTGACACTTAATTATAACCCTCTGATTCGAACTTGTCTTGGACAAGTTCGAGAAGGCCCAAGCCCTTGAACTTGTCCACCATAAGTTCGAATCAGGCTTTTGAACTTATTCTAGAACTTGTCTTTGAACTTGTTCTAGAACTTATGTTTGAACTTATCTTTGAACTTATGTTTGAACTTATTGTAGAACATCATTTACAACCAAGTTCAAACATATATACAATTAATATCAAACATATATCAAACATATAACAAACACGTATTCATATGCTATTACGAACAACTTGACTATTACAAAATATCGTCTATACAAAATACCGTCACACGGGATGCACTAACAGAGAATTCGTTAGTGAATCTAAATCAAATAACCAATCAGAACCAGTGCCTTTGACATTTGCAGTATTTTCATTAAACTCAACATTTTCACTTTCTTCAATGGTTTTAGATACACTATTATAGACTCTATAGGCTTTGCTCTGTGTGGAGTATCCTACAAAGAATCCTTCCTCAGACTTGCTCTCAAACTTACCTAAGTGAGTTTTAGTATACAGGATAGTGCATGGACAACCAAATGGTTTTAGGAAGGTAACTAGTGAATCCTACGATGGAATAACTCATATGAAGTTTTCCCTTGTGACTAGACTACTTGGACCCTATTTAGAACATAACAGGCTGTTGTAACTGCCTCTGCCCAGAAAGTCATTGGCAACTTGGAATCAGCTAACATGGTTCTAGCAGCCTCTATTAATGTTCTATCCTTCCTTTCAGCTGCTCCATTTTGTTGTGGTGTTCTAGGTGCACTGTACTGTTTTGCAATACCTTTTGACTCACAGAAACTATTTAGATCATGATTTTTAAAACTCAGTTCCATTGTCTGACCTGATCACCTTTACTTTTAAGTTAGATTGGTTTTCAAATTTTAGAATAAAGGATTTAACTAACTCAGCAGTCTCATCCTTAGTCCTAAGAAAATAAACCCATGTAAACCTGGTGAAATCATCAACAATGACTAAACTGTAGGCTCTTTTATTCAAACTCAAATCAGAAGTTGGACCAAAAAGTTCCATATGAGAAGTTTTGTGTTGCTTGCCTTTGAGGCAGGCTACACAGTGATCATCACATATGAACTCCTTTTGTGGTAAACCTCTTACCAATTTATTTTTTACTAAAGCATTCATAGATTTAAAGTTCATGTGACACATCCTTCTGTGCCAAAGTGCAAACTCATTAGATGATGCTTTGGATATTAAACAGCTCAAAGTATTTGCTGAGGATAATTTTTCAGTGTCCAAACTATATACATTGTCCTTTCTTGGTGTTCTTAGTAAAACAAGATTTTCAGGTAGTTTAAAATCTTTGGATAGAACAATGCATTCAGAGTCTGTGACCAGAACAACATTCCTTTTATCACATACTTGAGACACACTTAGCAAATTATACTTCAGTTGTTCAACATAGAGTACATCATTAAAGGTCATGTTACCTACTTTGACAGTAGCTTTACCTGTTACCTTACCTCCTTTGGAGTTTCCACCAAATGCAACATATCCTTTTTCAAAGCTATTGAAATTTGACAACCACTCAGAATTGCCTGTCATGTGCCTGGAGTAGCCACTGTCCACATGCCATCTTGACTTACGTTGGTTCCTGTGGTTGCGCTGCACAGAGAAAAGCTCAGTTAGTAGTGGAGTAAACCCAAACCAAGTTGGTTTTGGGTTGTCCATGTGCATTAACATAACTAAATACTGTTTGTGTCTTTTTAAACTTAGAGAGATCCACTGGTGGATTCTGAGATGAGTATTTAGTTATGACATGAGGTGTCCAGTTGTTCTTTCCAAATTTTTCTTTAACAGACTTAGATGATCCACTACCAGTTCTAGTTTTTGTCTTAGCAGTTGGAAGTGGATGTTGTGTGCCAGCAGCTTCAGATTTTGCACTACCAGTTCCAACTTTTGACTTAACAGTTCCAGCTTTTGCATCAGTAGTTGGAACTGTGTTTTTGCCTTTAACACACCAATCCTGTTTCACACTCAATTTAGGTTTCATTAACGCTTACTTTTTGTGTACATGCTGCTTTTTGTTGACCTTTACAAACATGTGGTCAACTGTGTGCTTTGGAACTGGTGTGGCAGGTTTTGAGGCCTTTAAAGCTTTTTGTTTTTGTGAAACAGCTTGTTTTTAAAACACAGTTTGCCTTTCAACAACTGGCTTATACAGACATTGCTTGGCCAAATGGTTTTTCCTACCACAGTGAAAACATCTTTTGACTGTTTTGATTGGAGAACCAGTTTTGTTTGACCATAACAGATTCTTATTCCTTTTATTTCCCCTCACATGCTTCTGTGTGGGAAACTTCTGTACACCATGCTTTTGGCATGTGCATACTGGAACATTTTTACCCTTTTTACCTGTCTTGCAAGAGGATGCAAAATTACAGTTAGAAGGTACAGAGACATTTGAAGCATGTTTGTATTCACTCATCTTCTCTTTTCCTTTCAAACTGTTGATTTCTTCCCCCATGCTTCTAGTTCTAATAGGGTTAGAAACAAGAGTTACTATGGGTTCACTCATGGTTTTGGGATTACTCTTTGCTTCCTCACTGTTACTTTCTACGTTAGTAATCAACCCATCTTCCAACTCAGGCGTATCCTCAAGGACGGGATCTACAGTCTTCATCTTCTCATCTAGGGGTTCATTCACAAGCCTATCAGCAACTTCACTCATCAAATGAATGTATTTGTTATTGTAAGGAGGTGGGGTAGCATTTTATCCTATTCCTTCCTTGGGATTTAGTTGAGATTTTACAATATCTTTGAACTGGACTTCCTTTAGGTGTTCTAACTTTTGATTGGCTAACATGAAGTTACCCAAATCAATGTTTATACAATCTACTTCTAGCACCCTTAGTTCAACCTCTTCTAGTTTCTTATTAAGGGTCTCTATTTTCTCTTCAAGTTCCTTTTTCTCCCACTCATGATATGTTCTATCATGTCCCATATGAATCTCATTGTCTTTATAGTCACTGATCTGTTTTTCAGGGTCCTCTATTCCCTGCATATACTCATACCTCCTCTCTTCCATCTTAGCTAGAGTTTTACACATCCTTTCATTATGATCTCTGTATTTTTTAACCATATTTTTGCATGCTTGAGAGCAGAGTTTAGCATTTACCTCAGATGGTAGGTCAGTGGAAGTGGCCCTTGTAGTTTCTGCCATAAGAGCTTGGTTTTGGTACTCCTCTTTTGTTTGATAACTCCAGTCAAATACAGTGTCCTCTTGTGAAACAAGAGCCTGTGAAGATTGTGTTTGACTGGTTTGTTGAGATCTTGGTTGCTGCTGACTTTGTGATCTACATTCTCTAGCAAAGTGTCCAAGTTTGTGACACTTGAAGCATTCAACCCTTGATTTGTCAAATTCTGGTTTCCCTTCTGTTCTGCCCTGAAAATTTGTTCAGCCAGTCCTTTTGAGAAATCTCTTAGCCCTCATTGTCAGCATGGCATGTTGCCACTTTAAATATATCTCCTCTAGATCATCTAGATGGATTTGTTCCAGATCCTCAGGATTGAGAGCAAATAGTCCATCACTTGCAACAAATGCCTTATAATTGACCTCAGAAGTATTAATTATCAGTACCTGAAAAAGAATCACAACAGTTTGCCTTATCATTAGATGTAGAGGATAGTAGAGCAGTGTTTTGATTATAAGAAATGGTTTTCTTTTTATTTTCAATTTCAGATTCAAACACTCTCAAGCTGTTGTAGAGATCATCCAACTCTATTTCATTTATAGTGTCCTTTGTTCTCCACTGTGCAACATACACTCTCCATTCTTCACCAAGAGATCTGAGGAACTTTCTATTTACCTCATCTTGATCCAGATTAACCTTAGCACTATCCAATTCACCTATTAACTTATTAACCTGTCAAAGATTTGAGTAAGGTTTCATTCTTTCCACCAGAAAAATTTTCATACAGCTGTTTTAGAAGATCTTTTTGGTTTCTTTTTGTGCTAGCATTGCCAGCAAATCTTTTCTCTAAAGCAAGCCATAGTGAATGAGCAGTATAGTAATTTTTGAACTGATGTTGATAAGCATTAGGAATAGCTATCTGTAAAATAGTGAGAGCCTTGACTTCATTCATTCTAGCCTTTCTCTCAATCTCAGTTTTAGGTGGTGTTCTTTTAGGTTTGCCTTCAGCATCCAGTTCAGGATCAACTGCAGGAGGATTTTCAACAGCTTCCCATAAGGCATAGTCAATAAATTGAATGTGCTGTTGAATCCTGAGTTTCCACATCTCAAACTCAGTGGGTTTGAGCATAGGCACATTAAGTCCTTGCCCAGATCCACTACTGCTACTATCAAACTCCATTGCAGAAAAGGATTTAGATTCTAAAAGATGAAATTTTCTGACTTTGAAAACAAAGAATAAAACAAAACAGAACCTATGGCTTTGATACACTTGTCAAGATCAAATCACCTAAGACTAACAGGTTTGAATAAATCAGAGTTAAACCAATAATCTTATTTAGAATCAAAGACCAATTAAGAAGATTGCGGAATAACACTCAATTGTTTTAAGAAAACTTTCAGAAGAATAAGAACAGAACAATTCCAATCAATAAACATAATCAATATCAAGACCTTTGCATAACCAATCTCTCATTACAATCACCTCTAATCTGTTTGATTAGACGAAGAACACAAATTGTTCTTAGATTTTTTCAACATGAGGCTTTAGAAACTTAGACAAAATACAGGTTACAAAATACGAATTTGATTAAGCACTGAATACATTAGAAAGACCTAGTCTATCTCTATTTATAACCTTCTAATTCGTTTCCTTGACAAACTGTGATTTCTCTAGAGAGGATATCTTTGGAAGATCTTTAAATCTTGAAATCTTTATCACTTCCTGATTTGTAGCACTAATGGTTATTTGTTTCTTGAACAACTTGAACTTTAACTCTAGCAGCTTGAACATTTTGAACTAATACTCGAGTTTCTTGAACTAGCAGCTTGAACTTTGTAATTACACAAAAATACTACTAACAATCTGAGAAATCCTAACTAACATCTTGACATACTTAGATTATTTCCCAACAAACATGATTTCTTTAACTTGGTTCGTTGATAAACTTATTTATATTAATTATGAAACAAATTACTAATTATCAAATTATTAAGACAATTAATATTTAGTTCATAAATTCAAGTTTATCTCGAAAACTGAAGTATTGGGTAGATAGTTTAGAATGGATTATCTTATAATTAATTAGTCTAAACACTTTAAATGAAAATTATGACAAACATTATAAATTCAACATTTAGCCATGGTAGGTTCAAGACCTATAACTATAACCCAGATAACAAAAAAAAAACTTTAAACTTAACTATTTTTTTAGATTATTCTACATAATATATTATTTATCGTTTTAGTCCCTGAACGTTGGAATTATAAACTAACCAAGAATTTTAGTTTTTGATAAATAAAAATAGTGACAATTAAACAATATACTTTTATTATTATTAGGCCGATAGTCGGACGTGCTGAAAAATGGATAATACGGTTGACTTTGATTTTCTTGACCGAGCTTCGAAGAGCCAATTTTTACAGTATTGTGGGTAACAGATTAATCTGGATGATTAGTTATATGTGTTTTTGCAAATCTGTTATATTTGCTTCATTTGTATCAGTCTACCATGATATTATTGTTTTCATGATTATGTCAAACACATGATATATTTATTCTACCTTTTTGTTAGAAAGCCTTGCCTATGTGATATCGTAAACTCCCTGTATGCATACTTATACTACGAAATTTGGATTGGGCGCCGATGCTACTGTGTGTACGCCGAGTCGGTTAGCCCCCAAGTTGTATGGAAAAACCGGTGTCAGCTCTGATGAAGGGCGTGTAGGAAATTATTTAAATTCATACCTCAAATCTATGCATGCATGTTAACATATGTACTTTTATGCTTTTAAATCCTGTGACTCTCAAGGCGACGACTTACCCCGATTGTGGGGACTTTATATTACACGCGAAGGATATAAGGGTAGGGCTTCAGTATGAGGGCGTTGACTTTGTTGACTGAGACACTATTATATTTGTAGTGATATTTGAGGATGGGGTAGAACCATATATGACATGGCATGTAAACTTAAACTTATTTAGCGTACTTTGGAGTCTATTAATTATTATCTTGTGTGGTAGATTTATTTATTGATGATTGACTTTAGAAAAATATCCTGTATTTTTTAGGTATAATGCTTTAGAATGGTGAAACTTTAGTTTTCAGAGATATTCCGTCCTTTCACATTGCCTGTCCCATTGGTTGTTGAGAGAGTGGATGGGAGCACTGTGTTAGTAAGTCGTGTGTATACAGATTGCGTGCTTGTGATTGATGATCACAATTTCTTGATTGATCTGTTGTCGATTGAGATTAGAAGCTTTGATGTTATTGTGGTTATGGATTAGATGACTTCTAGACAGGCCGATAATTTGTGGGCTAAGAAGATGATCTGAATACCCACTTCTGACTGTGAGGGTGTAACACTATATGGGTAGCGACGTAGAGGCGATATTCGTATATCTTCCATTGCCAGAGCTCAGTGGTAAGTGTCTAAGGGGTGTACAGACTTTCTTGGCTTATGTTGTTGATGCCCACAAAAAGAAGATGACCATAGAGGATAAACCAGTGATCAGAGAGTTTCCCGATGTAAGGTCCACCCTCTACGAATCTATCAAGGCGTGACGGCGTCAAACGAATGTGGAATCCTCGTTTAACGTTGACAGATCAATCACAGTGGAACACGGAGCCTAACACGATGATAGCCGAATAAGTATAAACACCACACGATGTATCGCTCCGTTTGAATGCTTTGTAACTCTCAAAGTTCGTCTGTTGTTGCTCTCACCAAATTCTGAAAGTAAGTCTCAAAGTGATAATGAATTTTCAAAGATAAGTTCATGATATAACCCTTAAATTCGTGCATGGCCCAAGCCCACGAACTTATAAGTTCAAGCCCATGCAGATAAGTTCGTAGAACTTATCAAGGCTATGTTCGTACGAACTTATGAGACCTAAATTCGTAGCCTATGTCTCATGAACTTATTCTCATAAGTTCATAGCCCTATGAACTTATTCTCATAAGTTCATAGCCTCAAGAACTTATTCTCAAAAGTTCATAGCCTCATGAACTTATCATCATAAGTTCATATATCATGAACTTATCTTACAATCATGAACTTAACATGAAAATATGAACACAATACACAATCATGAACTTAAGACATAAATATGAACAAACAATCATGACTTGTATTAATAAAGCCCTATCTATTACAAAATCTAGACTGCTATCGTCACACCAGGTGTACCAACAGACTCCCCATTGACGATATCTTCTAGTTGATATTAATCAATAAAAGTAAGCTTATTTAGACTACTACCTGCATGTAAACCCTGCTCTACGCAAACTTTAACCACCCTCTGATATTTTCTGCCTTCTGAACTCCAGCCTTCGGGAAAGAAAATTGGCTGCTCATGAAGTTTCTGCAGATCACCTTGAGAGAGGTTTACCAGATGCAAGGGATCATATACTATCAAAATGACTTTCTCATCAATATCTTCCATTATGGCCTCAGCTGTCTCGTTATCAACATACCCCCATTTCAAGTTACTCAAAACATCTTGTGGCATACTCTTTAACGGTACCTTATTTTGGCACTTGACATGTTTGCTGTACATCTTAATCCAATGTCTGCCAGTCAACAGATCTATTCTGCTTTCATCGCTGACCCTTTTTCCTATCCTTAATTTCAGCCTTTCAAACCTCCCAGACCGACCTTCCCTTCTGATGATCTTTGCAATCACTTTAGCCTAGGGGTAGTCTCCATGGTTGATGAGTTCTTTCTAGGCCAACTCTTTGACTTCAAACTTGGGCAATGAGTTAAAGTCTTTGAGCCTTCTTCTCAAATACTGGAGACCATCTTTTCTTTTTAGAATGAAAAGCTGCACTTCCTTATCGAAGAACCAGCTAAGAATTCTACCTGTTAGCTTTCCAGGACATGGCAGCCTCATCTTCTTCTTTACTGCCAAGTAAGTTTTCTTTTCCTCTTTTCTAAACCATAATTTCTTTTTCTATTCTGTAGTCAGCTCCCTGTCAGTTTTATCAGATTCTGATTCAACATTACCTGCGGATCTTTGCATATCAATGTCTATCACGTTCTAATTCTCATTCTCGTATAGCTCCGTGACAGGTTGCTTCTGAATGACCACTTCATCAACTTCGTCATCTTCATCCATAACAATCTTAATGTCAGACTTCCAATCAGCTATATCCTCGGGAATAAACTCGCCTTTCTCAAGGTCTTCCTGATCTCAATAGTCTTCAAACTCGAATCTTATCTCATCCTCTTCCAACCCGGCCAAGGTTCCAATCATCTCGTCTTAAACAATTTTTGAAGCTTCGGGAGCCTTGCCATTACCCTTGTCATTGACCTGACTATCCAATCTCCCTGTGCAGATCAGCTTGCTAAGCAGTCTGTTGTTGAGAAAGATCTGCTAGCTCACTGTATTTTTGCGCACTGTGGTCGTCTCCTTCATCTTTTCTCTAACTTCCCCTCAACTCGTCTCCTCTACAACTCTCCCCCTGAGCTGCACGATCTTTCAATAGCTACTCCAAAAGGGCCTGAAGAGTTGCTATTTGTTGTTGTTGGGCAGCCACTATCAGATCTAGACTTGCATTATGCTACTGTAACTCTTGGACTGCCCTTGTAAGTTGATGTATTTGGACTGATTGGACATCAACTTGAGCTTTTAGCTAAAGAAGGCTTTGGGTGTCGGTCTGTGTGGATGAGGATGGAGTGGTTGTGGTGGTTTCTGGTTGAATGGCAGTTGATGTGGAAGGCCCTAATTGATCTAGTCGTTGTCGCTTTGCCCTTTGGTGCCTTGCAACTAAAGCGTCTTCATCTGGCTCATATGCTGCATCATCATCTTCATCTCGAAGATTGAAAGATTGCTGTTGCTGCTGATCGTCAGATTGTGTCACTATCGATCGAGAGTGATAGCGGCCATAGGTTGCTGAAGGATTTGAAGCCTCCCAGACATCACTAGCATTGTCGGAATCTGTCTCCGAATCAGTTTCAACAGCCACATTAGTCTATTCCGGCTGATAGTTGTCAATCTCATAAAAAATATTGCCTGGACCTTCTTGAGGATGGAGGATATCCTGAATGAATTTAGCGCCAATAGCTTATTGAGCTACTCCCCCTTGTGCAAAAATGTCTTCTAATGCCTCTTGTCTCTGATCAGCTTGAGCTACTTGAGTAGTAACCACAGCTACCGGTGCTGACCTAGGCGAGGTTGGACGGGAGCTGCTGCTTCTTGGGCCACTGCCTGACGTTGTGGCTCGATCTTTATCCATTCGTCTCCAGCTGGAGCAACAAAATCAGGGGCAAGAAGAGCTCCGAACAATGGAGTGATCTGCGGTCGAACATTTTCTGCCCTTCTTTGACTATGACTTTGGCAGTCAGCAAATATCCTTTTATCTATGCCAGCTACAACAACCACCTCAGGAGAAGGTGGCAAATTCGGCAGGCAATGTCGGATTATCATCATTTTAAAGCGCGGGTATAACAAAAACCTTTCTCGACCGGGTGTCGTTATCTAATGAATGAATTCGACAAAAAGAAGCTCGAAAACCAGTCTTCTTAGGAGCAAGACACACAAGCAGTACATGCATCAGGTACGTCCACTGGACTATCAGCCCGCTCTTAACATATGATGCCTTGGCTAAATCTTGTGCATATCCCATCCTTTGAAATGCTGCTTGTCTTATAGGAGCTGGGAAATCATCTGGACCGTTTTCCTGCACCTCAGTCCCGAAATGTAAAATTAGTCTCAGTTTATCAGCCGAGAACGCAATTGCTTGGTCATTAACTGTTGCCCTGAGTATTGGGGGCAATACCGAGCTGTCTACATGACGTATGAACTAGATCATTAGCGTCGGGCTGTGAGTCAACGCATAAACTACCCTCGATCTCGTCAAAAACTCTAGAATTTCTCGATATTGACCTGCTTCTAGTGCTTGGAGGTCTATACTGACCACCATATTGTGCTTGTTGAAAAAAGCACGGTCTGTGATTCCTGCACATGCAATAAATAGTTAAATTTTGAAAATTTGAATTTTTGAAAACAAATAAGTATGTACGAACTTAATTAAGTACGTACGAACTTATTGTGGCTACGAACTTATGGATATATTGAATTAAGTTCGTCTATCCATTAAGTTCGCACGAACTTGTTCTTGATGAACAAGTTCGTCGTCGGCGACTTTAACATAAAAACACCAGATCTAACACTTTTTAAACTAAATCAAATCATGAAACAAAAACCTAAAATGTTCTAATCGAGTCTATAGGGATTCCTTTTTAAGTGTTATATCCTTAAACTTAGATTTGGTAACTGTATGATTTTCGGTTAACTACACCTAAAATACACGATAAAAATCCGTTTAACTTACTTAGTTGTTTCTGAGTTAAACCAATAGTAACTAAGTGTAAGTTGGAGTTGGAACTATAGGATCTTAGTGGAACAGAAACAAAGTCGTGAAAGACCGGCAAGTTCGTAATCGCCCTCGACAAGTTCGTAATCACCCTGATAAGTCCGCGAGGAAGCAAATTCGTGAGTAGGTGAATGGATTTAATGCGATTGCACTATTTATTGGCCCCACCTACTATGCTACGAACTTACTTGACTTAAGTTCGTACGGACTTAGCCTTCCACGAACTTATCTTGAAATTTTGAAAAACTTAGAAAAATTTTCAACTTTTTCAACATTTCACCTTTTTCAACTTATGACGGAACATTTCACATTAAGTATACAATTATCACGCATCTGTTGTTTTTCCAACATAAATGCATCCTTGTATCTGACCTCGATCCTATTTATTGAAACTTTAATAGTAAACTAATAACAAAATGAAATAAGATAGAAATAAAAATAAAATAAAATAAATAAAAAATAAATTGCAATAATAAATTAAACACACTAACTATTTTCGCGAGAGAGTCATAGAAGGTTCAATCAGATAGCTTTGTCAACTCACTTTCGGTGTTGCACTTTCACACTTTGGAATTTTTTATTCCCTTTATTATTTGTTGTAACATACATACCATGTCGATTGTCGGTATGTTTGTCCACTTAAACACTCAACACTTAGAATTTTCCTTTGCCCTTTTTATTTATCACGAATCCCCTTACTTGTCCCACACTTAGACATACTTTTGTGATCATGACAGACATACAATCATTATGATTTTTAGGTATTTACAAATCATCTTTAAAAGGCAAATGTCGGACACATTTCTGTAAATATATACAACAGAGTGTCTTTGTTTATCTTAGGGTAGAGCATACTTCTTTAATTTAACAAAGACGGAGGTGATAGGTCTGTACTTATGTACAACAAAGCGACATATCTTGCTATATTGAGTAAAAACAGTGGTGACAGGTCTGTACTTACGTACAGCAAAGCGACATGTGTTGACTCTCTTTACGTCTCATGCTTGCTCTTTATTTAAGATGTATTTTGATGAAGCCATACATCCCACAGACTGATTTACATACCTTATTCATAATTATTGCATGTGAGCCTCTAACACAGAAATTAAGACCTATTGGTCATACATCTAAGTTAGTTACACATATGACATTTTCTTGATTGTTTTATTAGCTTTTAGGAAAACCTTAATGTTTTACGCCTTCCAACATATCAGAACATGAACATGAATATCACTTTTAGTTTATAGTGCATTATGTGTGAAAGTTTAACACTTAGAGTTTGTTGGACTATGCTAAATTTCGTCATGTTGAACCTGTAACTCTAAGACTTCTCTCTTGTTTTCATTTTTCTCTTTCTTTTTTTTTTTTAATTTTTCATGGTTTTCTCTCTCTTTTTTGTTGTTCTTTAAGTAAATTAACCATTAAGACATACTAAAACCAATAAAAAATAAAATAAACGAAAGATTATCTACTGAGGTCAGGTTACACTGGATTTCGCATCCCGATAGTTGGACTAACAACTCAAAGCGTGATCTATCAAATGCTTTTGTGAACAGATCCGCATAGTTTTCTTCCGTTTGAAGTTTTACCAAATTTTTCTGGTTTTTCTCAGCACTGTCACGAATAAAATGATGTCTTATATATATGTGTTTAGTCTTACTATGCTTTATCGGATTATTGGTTATTGCAATCGTGGATTGATTGTCTATCCTAATAGGAGTATGAGTATAAGTCAAAAACTGTAATCCCGCAATTGTTGTTGAATCCACAGAACCTGTGAACAGCAGCTCCCCGCAGCTACATATTCGGCCTCCCATGTTGATACGACTACCGAAGTCTGTTTCTTGCATTGCCAGGACACCAGTCTCCCTCCTAGGAACTGACAACCACCCATTGTTGACTTTCTATTCAAGCTGCACCCTCCATTGTCTGAGTAAGCTTCCAACACCAGATCTTCATCATCATGATACCAATGTCCCAGCTTCGGTTTTGACTTCAAGTATCTCAGAATCTGCTTCACAGTTTTCATGTGCATCTCCTTGGGGTTAGCTTGAAACCTGGCACAAATACAAACAACAAACATTATCTCAGGTCGAGAAGCACTTAAATACATAAGTGACCCGATCATGGCCCGATAAAATGTCGGATCCACATTAGTATCACTATCGGTACCCGGTCCGAGATTGTGATTGACTTGAGTACTGAAGTGTGTTGTGAGTTTTGTTCCTTCCATCTCGAAGCGCTAAATTATTTCATACACATACTTCGTCTGATTAATGAACATCCCCTCCTTTAGTTTTTCAACTTGTAAACCTAGATTATAGTTCAGCTTTCCCATCGCACTCATCTCAAACATGGACTTCATAACCTTCTCGAAATCCTTGCTTATTTGTTCATTTGACGAACAAAAAATGATATTGTCCACATAAACTTGTACCAGTAAGAAATCGTCACCTCTCCTTTTAATGAACAGTGTACTATGTATTCTCCCTCTCTCGAACCCATTTTCCTAGACATGAGTAGACAGTGTCTCGTACCACGCCCTAGGTGCCTGATGTAATCCATAAAGAGCTTTATCTAATCTATACATTATGTCTGGATACTTCGGATCTGTAAACCCTGGCGGTTGCTCGACATACACCAATTCCTTCACTTTTCCGTACAAGAAGGCACTCTTAACGTCTAGCTGATAAACATTGAAGCCTTTGAAGGAGAGAAATAGTCGGATTGCTTCAAGCCATTCTACTAGTGCAAACACCTCATTGTAATCTATCCCTTCTTCTTGGTTGAACCCTTTGACTACAAGTATTTCCATGTTACCATTTGGTCCCTATTGCTACTTCTCCACGAGGCAAAGGCACTAACTCCCAGACTTCCAGCTTTTTTAACTGTGAGAGTTCTTCTTGCATTGCTTCAAGCCAAGAATTATCCTTTGGAGCCATTTGTACATTCTTCGGCTGAAGTTATGATTTGAAACAACAGTACAGACAAGTATGAAATGCCTCGGAGTTATTGATCATCGATAACAACACTGTGTTATTATTCAAACTACTCCAAGTTCTCACACCAGCATTTGGATTCCCAATGATGTCGTCAATAGGATGATCCTTATTTAGTCTCGATGTTTCAACTACATCGACCTGAAGATTGTCTCCCAGATTAGAGCCTATTTCGCCTATTGGGGGTGTGACTTCAGATGGAACATCCTCCTCATGATCACTTTCTTCTGAGGCTAGACTATTTGACTGATTCACATCATTAGATGGCAATAGTTCTTCAGTTGTTGGGGACCCATCTTCTATCGATGGATTTTCTTCAGATGTCATGGGAATGCTTGAATTGGAAAAGACTCTACCCTCGTCATTAAGATTTATGGTCGAGAAGTCATTCTTCACAGTTCCTGCATCACCACTAAAAGGAATGTTAAATGTTTCAAACACAGAGACATAATTAAATAACCATTCTGGACCAATTTGGGATTCATGTGAATAACTGGTTACATCAATGTTAAACACAATTTCTACAGTACCAATAGTTTTATTAAAAACCCTCTTCTTTAATGAATTTTGGATATAACCTAGCAAGTATCCTTCGTCTACCTTTTCACCAAACTTAGGTTGATATTTCGTTTTAAACAAAGTACATGGCACCCCAAATGGTTCAAAGCCAGTTAAATTTGGTGGTCGTTTATTCAGAACCTCATAACAGGTTTTGTTCAAAGATTTTACAGTAAGGACTCTGTTTAGGACATGAAATGCGGTATTCAATGCCTTCCCCCAAAACATAGTAGGAAGCTTTGAATCCGAGAGCGTAGTCCTTACTGCCTCGATCAATGTCCTGTTTTTCCATTCTGCCATCCCATATTGTTGTGGCTCATATGGTGCACTAAATTGATGCACTATGCCTTTAGTTAGGCAATATACACAAATTACTGCATTTTTGAATTCTGTTCCATTATCACTTCTGATACGTTTTACCCTTTTTCATATGAGTTCTCAACTTGGTCTAAGAACCCAATCAGTGTGCCTGCTGTCTAGTCCTTTGTACCTAAAAAGAAAACCCAAGAGAAACTTGAGTTATCATTAGTAATAACTAAACAATACCAACTCCCCCCTATACTCCTTTTGTTGATTGGACCGAAATGATCCATATGCAACAAGTCAAAGGTGGAGGAGATTGAGTTCTGAGTGTTCCATTTGAGTGCCTTCTTATGTTGTTTCCCTTTCTTGCATGGCACACACTTATCTTCAAACTGGAAAGTCTTCAGTGGAACACCTTGCACAAGACCATTTTTAGTGATGAAATTCATCTTCCTTAACTGCAAGTGTGCCTTTCGCCTGTGCATAGCAAAGATTCTGTCTCAGAAGCTTTGGACAACAAACATGTAGGCCCCATCGAAGATTCTGCTATGGTCATGTCCATCATATACAGATCGTTGTTCCTTGGAGCCCTCATCATTATCCATTCTTCCGGAATCTCAAATCCAGTCTTTAGAACTAGCGCTTCCTTCTTAGTAAACACCACTAAATTTTGCTTATCACAGTTTTGCGAGACACTAATGAGATTGTGATCAAGCTAATCTACATAGTAGACCTGCTCGAGTGTGATTTTCGCATTAGTGATTGTCCCTATCCCTGTGATATCGCCTCTTTTATTCCTAGCAAATGAGACAAATCCCTTATACCCACTTTTGTAGTCTGTCAGTAGACTTCTCTCCCAGTCATGTGTTGAGAGCAACCACTATCTACTAACTACTTGTTGTTTAGACCTGTAGTTAACTCCTGCACATCAAAGAAAACAAATTAGTTATCTCGGGGAACCCAAGCCATGACTCACTTGGTAATAGCATTCGCATCCACAAACTTGAACTCTTTCAAATACCCATCTCTCCTTTCTGGTGACTTGGGTTTTTGAGCAAGAATCGGTTGTAGAGCTGAGTGATTAATATCCACTCTTGGCTTTTGAATTATCTTTTGTTGTGGATCTCTAGAGTAATTATGTTATAATGCATTTCAGTGTTATAACTCTGGGCTCTACCAGGTGTCTGATGTCTGTTAGGAGTATGAGACCAAACTGGGGTATAACTCCTCTTAGCTGTATGATTCTTAATGACGGGTTGGGGGCCAGACCTTGATTGACTAGGGAATCTATTCGGTGAATCATTCTTAAGTCCTTCATTTTGTCTGATAGACACTGGTGGTTGTTTATTACCTACTCGTGATGTCACATTCGAGTTCTTCTCTGAAGTTTGAGAACTAGTCGTGCTTGCATTACTAGGCACTCTTTTCAAGGTTTGTTGTTCTTGTTTCCCTATGATTGGTGTAGACTCTGGTTTCTTATAGGGACAACCTGATGCAACATTACCTTTTTCATGACATTTAAAGCAAGACATCTTGTCAATGGATTTCTTATAAGCACTCTTTGACTTAGGGGTCTCACTAATGTCCTGTTGGTTTCCATCAACAACTTTGTTCAACTCCTCTGGTTTATTATCACTAACATTTTTAGCTTCTTCTAGTTTTGACACACTATTATACTGCACAAACATTACTATTTTCTTAACCTGAGAAACAGTTGTTGACACCTTAGCTGTTGACACTTTATCCATCTCAGTTACCTTTACTTCCTCTGACTTAATCGTTTCCTTGGTCTCATCTTGAGGGAAAGGCACATAGTTGCTGTTGAAAGGTGGAGGCACATCCTGATATCCTAGGCCAATTGGTTTACTGTCTCTGTGAATCTAAGATTTTGCCTAAGTTCAAGGATGAGTTCCTAAACTTCTCAATTTTACTATTAGCCTCACCTTAACCCTAGCTTCAGCTAATTCTACATATTTAAGGGTGATCTCCTTTGTCAGTGATTCTACATGCTCATAAATTAGTTCCATTCTGACACATTGTTCACTCAATTTGTCTTTCAGAATTATTACATCTTGAGCATCGTCTTTCATTTTAGCCCTAAGATCTTCCTTAATGTCTAATATACTAGCATTATCGGACTTTAAAGACTGGATTTGAGCAGTCATTGATGAATGTGATTCTAGCAATAAGTTTAATTTATCACTTAAAGTAATACATAAAACACATAAATCATGAAAAGTAGAAAAGTTGAGTGTTACCTTTGTCCGATCCAATTCGACGTTGGCCATCAGAGCTGCAAACTCCAGAGTAGTCAGCTCCTCAGATTTTTCCAGAACCAATGGATTTGTGTCGGACTGCTGAGTATCCTCCTTCTTTACCTCTTCAGCTCTACTTTCCGTTTCAGTCACTTCAGCCATAAAAGCTCTAGTGTTTGTCTCTGGATGACAATTCTAATCATAAGTACCATCTAACTGGTTCTTAGAAGATACATTTGTTAGCAACCCAGCCACTGAAGCTTGATTCCCTGAACAGGTTGAATTCTGTCGTCCCGGATTCTGATAGTTTTCCATCTTTGGGCTTTGACATTCTCTCGCGAAGTGTCCCAACCCCTGACAGTTGTAACACTTTACTTTCGATTTATCAAAACCTACATTATTCACACTAAGGTTTCTTCCGGTTCGATTCATGTACTGCTTCACCCTCCGTGTGACCATGGCCAGTTGCCATTGCAACTCCATCTGCTCTAGATCATTGGGATCTACCTGATCATAATGTTTCTCCCATAGAGCTAGATTGTTAATCTTTCCTTGAATGCAGTTATCGTATGCTGCCATAAACGATGCTAGAAGCTTTAGTTGCTCATCCGCTGTCTTAGCACTCATAGGCATTTTGGTGTATCCCTAGGAAGATGATCCTGAGTTTTGTGGTTGGTCATCTAGTTTTGAAAACCCTAGAAAGGCCCTACCACTCGACTCTTCTGCTTCTACAGGTATGCTTTCTTCTTTTCCAGAATAGAACGCAGTAGCCCCAGACTTAGGTACACTAGAAGTTGATGGCTTAGACTTACCGAAGTACATCTTAGGATCTTGTACCTGATCGTATTCCATCTCCTTCTTTTGTATCTTAAAGTTATAAGCTCTTAATGTCCCAATCACTTCTTCAAGAGTGAGAGTGTCGAACTTATCTTTATCGTGCTTTATCAAAGCAGTGTACATCTCCCACATTGCAGGTAACACATCCAAAAGTTTGTCAATCTTTCAGATTCTTGATAATCAACTCTGAGATTATCAAGCTCAGTCAAAAGATGATAGAACCTTGTGACTATGTCATCCAAGTTGTCATTCTTCAAACCCTTAAAGATTGCAAACTGTTGTTTCAACAACTCAGTTCTCCCCTTCCTCACCCTTGCATTTCCCTCATACCTCTTCTCTAGAGCCTCCCAGAGTTCTTTAGAAGTTCTGTGATATTTGAACGTATGCAGAATTTCCAATGGTAAAGCCATTTTGATTGAAGGCAGAGCCCGATTTTCAGCTTAATAAACTTTTGTGTCCTCATCTTTCATCTGTTGATAGGATAGAACCTTCATCCTGCCCTCGAGCTCCTGTGTAGGGGGAACATACCTTCCATCTATGCATATCCACATAAACATATCGTTAAATCGAGCGATGTCCACAAACCTATCCTTCCACCAATATTAATCCTCGATCTTCATGAGCATAGGTGGGGAATTGGATTTGCCTACCTCATGATCCATTTCAAAAAACTTGTGTAGGCTTGACATTCTCGAGAATTTTATTCACGAACTTAATTAATTAAATTTTAAAATAAAATTGAAACAAGTTCGTACGGACTTATATTAAGTTCGTACGAATTTAATTCAAATTCGTTTTACTAAACCAAATTTGTTTTAACTTAAATTCGTGGGATTTATTTCACACCCCGTTACCCCGGTTGGCAACGAAGCGTGACGTCGCGGAAGCGTAGCCATAATCATAACGAACGACCACTATATGGACGTTTTCAAAAATACATTGATTTAACTTCAAATATAAATATTGTCTTACATAACCAAAATACAGCATAAGTAGTTCTTAAAATACCAAGATTTAAATACACGATTTTGTTTATCAGGAAAAATGCAAATAAATCTCCGAGTTACAAAAATGATACGACTCCAAAATGAACAGAAGCCTTGGAATGCTTCCGATGAATGCGCATGACTTAATGACCTGAAAATACATGCTAAAATACGTCAACGAATTGTTGGTGAGCTCATAGGTTTACGCGAAAAGACCAGTTGTATGGACATTATCAGATGAGTTGAATTTATAAAACATAAATTCCATGTATGTATTACATAAACCATCATGCAACCGAAGCTTAATTAAATGAGTTTGCCCTGTGCAGTATTACCATACGTAATATCGTGTGTTAAATATATATGCACTCGCCGTTAGCCAAGCTGAACTAACCCGAATGGGGGACATGACTCCCGATAGATCTATCCACAATATATTCGCGCTTACAAATAAATGCAATTAACGGTTCATGATTTGAGGGCTGATGGATCCAAACATGTAATACATATAAGAAATAAACAGTTTTGATGTCCATATGAAAACAGTGCATGTATTTCCACCCCAATAGATAGTGAAAATAGGGGCTATGAAGACTCACCGCATGTTGATGGCAAAATGATCGTAAAAATGACGATTTTCGTTGTTGATGAGCAATGACACCGGACGCGTTTAACTGGGTCCTAAATGATATAAGGGATTTAATAACTCCCATATATGATAATTTGTATGTATAAATGTTGTTATGTTTTAAATCACCCAACATTACAAGTTTATAAATAAAACACACTTAAAACGTCAAGTTTATATATTTATAATTTTCCAGCTTTTTCGAAGGTTTTTCGGCCTACTTTGAGGCTGTTTTTGACCAAGCTCCAAAACGTTTTAGGCTTTGGTTTTCTTGGAAATTAAACTAGTATTTACAAAAAAATTTTAAAGTCAAGAACGGCCATTTTTCGTGATGTTTAGGTTGGGGAAAAAGCTTGTTGAAAACCCTATGTTGGCCATTTTTGAGCTGTCAAACTTTCGGTTTCCCAAATAATTTCTGGGGGTCTTAAACTCCAAAATAAATTATGAAAACTTCCAGATTTATAGTTAAGACATAGATCTAACTTTTGAGACAAGAATCAACTCATTTCTTTAAGTTATGAATTAGTTATGATTTTTCAAAGTCGATGTAAATTTTATGTCGAAAATCCATAGTTTATAAACTTGAAATAGCTTGTGATTCTTGTTGTTTATTCAAAGACTACTTGTATAAAAGTTATAAAACACATTTATATAACTTGTTTTCATAATATTTACACTTACATGATGTGTTTATATATTTATAAACATATTTGAAGAAAACAACTTAAAAACAAAAACTAAGGATTTATAAACTTGAGTTTTTATGCAACTTGTTGTTGTTGGTGATTATATATATTATGCAAGACTTGTAACAACTTAACTAAAAGAAGTAATAAGGCAGTTTTTACTTACTTTGATGTATTAAAAGAATGCAAATGAGTAGGAGTTAAGTTCTTGAATTGTTGCACCAAAGAAACACTTGAAGAACTTGAAGAAACAAAGATGCAACCTTGATGTTCTTGGTTGCTCTTGGCCAATTTTTTTTGAGAGAAAAGATGAGAGGATTTTGATCTTTCAAGGTGTGAATGAAATGAGAAATGAGTCCTCTATTTATAGAAGAGAATTGGTCTTGCAAATGATGAAAGAAAATGTGGTGTATAACACTTTACCAACATGTTGGAAAAGTAGAAAAAGTGAGGAATTCTTTTCAATATTTTTAATGAAAGTCAAAGGGGACACAAAAGTATGTTCCCCTTTTGTGTTGGCTGATTTTTATGGTATAAAAATGATATATTTTGGTTTTTATTTTTTTGTATAAAAGTATTTAGAATGTATTCTTGTATTTTCCTTTTTATGTAAATTCATAAATACTTTTGGATGCATTGTTTTAATGAATTGTTTTACTCTTGCATAATTAATGTTAAGTAATTATATTAGTGTATGATTAGTGTCACTAATCATAATTTAATTATGTACTTAGTTGAATTAATCATTCATATCGTAAATCGATCGCATTAATTGATTTCCCGATTCATCGCACCGATGAATTTGATTCTAATTGAGTTGAATTTCTTCATGAGTCTTGTTAATCACTTAGATTAATTTCTAATGACCACTGATTAGGTTATAATTGGCTAGTAAATACTGATTAGGTGGTAGTTGCTAACCTAGTTTAATGTCGGATGTTACGATTTAAGTTCGTGGCCCTTAAGTACGTGAATCCCTAGTTTGAGACTGACAAGTTCGTTCGTAGAACCCTAAAATCCTGACAAGTCTGTGCGTCGCAAGTTCGTGGAGGAGCGTATTTTGACAAGTTCGTGAAGCCCTAATATTCCTCCTAAGTTCGTGCGCCGCAAGTTTGTGAAGCAGCCCAAAATTCGACTTTTTCAAAAATTCTAATTTAATCAATGTTTTTAAGACTAAAAACAATGAATTCCACTGAATAGATGAACTAAGATGATTGTAGGCTTGAATAACTGCTCAAAACTCCATAAAATCTTCGAGATAATGTGATATATCCGGAAAACGCTAAGAAATCGTGAAGAACACGTTGACGGATCAATCACACGGGAACACGGAGCCTAACACAATGCTAGCTGAACAAGTATCGACCCCACAGGATATACCGCTACGTTTGAATGCTATGTAACTCTCTAAATTCGTCTACTGTTGCTCTCACCAAATTCTGAAAGTAATTCTCAAAGTGTTAACGATTTTTCAAAGATAAGTTCAAGATATAACCCTTAAGTTCGTGCATCGCCCAAGCCCACGAACTTATAAGTTCAAGCCCATGCAGATAAGTTTGTATGAACTTATCAAGGCTAAGTTCGTACGAACTTATGAGCCCTAAGTTCGTAGCCTATGTCTCATGAAATTATTCTCTTAAGTTCATAGCCCCATGAACTTATTCTCATAAGTTCATATCTCATGAACTTATCTTACAATCATGAACGTAACATGCCAATATGAACACAATACACAATCATGAACTTAAGACATAAATATGAACAAACAATCATGACTTGTATTAATAAATCCCTATCTATTGCAAAAACTAGACTGCTATCGTCACACCGGGTGTACCAACACCCGAGGTATTCCAATATGAGATTCCTGGACTACCGCCAAATCGCCAAGTAGAGTTCTGTATTGATATTATCCCTGGAACATTGCCTATAGCTAAGACACCTTATAGGCTAGCACTTACAGAGATGCGAGAGATGATATTCTCAGTTATTGGACTTACTAGATAGTGGCTTTATCCGTCCCAGTTCATCCTCGAGGAGAGCACTAATTTTGTTTGTAAAGAGAAAGAACGGTAGCATGCGGATGTGTGTAGATTACAGAGAGTTGAGTAAAGTGACGGTAAAGAATCACTATATGATTCCACGTATCAACAATTTGTTCGATCAGCTTCAAGTTTCGAGTTACTTCTTGTAGATCAACTTGAGTTCTGGTTACCATCAGTTGAGAGTTAGAGACGAGAATGTGCCAAAGATAGGATTTTGGACACGCTATGGACACTCCGAGTTTCCTGTGACGCAATTCAGGTTGACTAACGCACCCTATAACCAACAATGAAGTCATCTGCTCACTTTTGACACCAAACTCAAACCAAACATCCTGCTCTCTTTCTCTCATCATCTACAACTCACCATCATCTTCTTCAATTATCTAAAGTTGTGCAACGAAATCAATATTTAAGCCAAGGAAGTTCACAAACAAACATCAAGCTTCAAGGATTCAACAAGTATTGAAGGTAATTTATGTTTAACTTCTTCTTGAGTTCAAACTTCATTAACGGTTTCCATGGAAATTATCAACCCAAAATCGATTTCAAAACCGGCCATGGAAATATATGCAAACTTGTGTGTGTTTTTGCATGAGTTCAAAGCATCTCACTCTTGAATGTTACTAAAATCGATGCTGAAATAATAAGAAAACAGAAAGGGAAATAACGTACAGTGTGTGTGTGTGTGTGTGTGTTTGCATGGGTACCGAGTCCTACATGTGGAAACCGAAACCCCACACAACCGAAACCCATTGCATGTCTAGTGAAACCACTATGCTTTCGGTAATATACCGAAACATACCGTGAACACATGAACCACCGAGAAGTACCGAAACCTTAAGGTTTTGGTACACATAATACTGAGACCATAAAAAACATACCGAAACCATATATGAGGATACCGAAACCATACGTTACCGAGACATAATAAAGTAATTGTAGGCTACCGAAACTAACATATATATATATATATATATATATATATATATATATATATATATATATATATATATATATATATATATATATATATATATATATATATATATATATATATATATATATATATATATATATATATATATATATATATATATATATATATATATATATATATATATATATATATATATATATATATATATATATAAGGTTTCGGTAATGAGGAAACAATTCGGTAATCCCATAATAACCGAAATCCATAAATTCCAAATTACCGAAACAGTGCAACAACAATTCTTTTAAATCTCGGGTGCATGATTGCATGTGTGTACAATATATGCATATATATGTATGTATATGTATATAGCTTGTGTGTGTAGAAAATAGAGACCATTATATATGTATGTATATGTAATTATATGGATTGTGTGTGGTGTGAAACCAAAACAGAAACATAAATTATAAGCAGCCAGTTATCTTTCTTTTTGTTTTCTTAAATTTAGTATGTGTGTGAGTGGGTGTCGGTATACAAAGCAGAAACACAAATATATATATATATATATATATATATATATAGTAAATCAAACTAAGGAAGGATTTCAAATGTGTAAGGTGGTGTGACCATCAAGATAAAAATTCATGGCACAACTTGCATATTATGAGTTTTCAAATGCAAATGATTGAAAGCTTAAAATGACATAAAAGTAAAGCATGTCCATGTAAAAGGACATGAATATTGATGAGTTATCAGAATCAGGTCAATTAAAGTATAAAGCTAACATTCTTACAAATAATAAACTCTGGACAGGTTCAGAATTATCTGAACAATGTATTAAAGTTTAAACCATTGAAAGTGGGTCAGAGTTTGTAAAAGCGAAGCCATGTCTAGAAAGTCGAAGTCTAAAGTGAAATCTTGATATAACTCAGGTGGTGGAGTAATCCGCTTGATAAAGCTAAAGTCAACAGTGCAGTTAATTCGGTAAACAATGAATTATAGATATTCAGTTTTACATGCTTGATTCTGGTTGAGACATATTGTTGTTGATAGTTTATTTGGCATTCATTTATGATCACCTGGATTGTGACCTGTGCTCACCATGGTTCGGTGATGCCCTGTGGATCATGAAAGCTATTTGATATATCATCCTTTCACACGTTGTATTTACAGTTCTTTTCAGAAACTGTTACAATATTGTTATTGCAATCATGACTTTGCTTATTTTTGCTTATCATCGTTGCTTGCATCACTGCTTTATGATTTCAGCTTATCATATTTAGCATTGTCGGTCTATTGTTCTGGACCATGATATGTCATCAGTTCTATTGAACTTGGTAGTTGATTACTCCGATGCTTCCCCCACGATGTTTACTCGTAGCTATCACAGTATTGAGTGGATAGCTTCCACTAAGAGCGTCAGCATGACTTGGACATCATCCGATTCTGATTACCATGTATCAATCTTCCGTGGCTGTAGCGGCAGTCAAGTCATATAACGCTAGTTACCCACTTTCTGCTTGTTGATATGCATGTAATATGATAAATCTATATTCTCACTAAGCATTGCTTATAGTTGTTGTTAAATCTTTCTACAGGAAAAGATAAAGGGAAAGCACCTGCCGGACCTAGTTCTTAGGTCTCCCAAGATCAAGCAAAGTTTTTCAGAGACCACTACTCCAACAACCCTTTTGGTACAAATGCGAAGATGATAATTGTGGTGGTTCGAGTAGATTTGCTTTGATCGTACGGTGATATGTATTAGATTAGTCTTGTACCCTTAATAAGTTTAATTTGAAATCTGTTACTCGTATTAAAATTGTATTAAACTTAATCCTAATGTTTGTACTATAATTCATAATTCTGCAACTAAATTATTCTATCTTAGTTATGATTGATATCGAGTGGCAATTTGTGGGACCTAGACACTGAGGATTGCCCCGTAAGGGGAGGTCTTCACAGGATGGTATCAGAGCCCATAGTTTGACTGAATCAAGTATTATGTGGGTAATACTTGGTCTCAAACTGAAGCATAACATATGTATCAATCATTTAGGTGGTTTGAACTGAGATAGGATGTACAGACTGTTAGGATGGGAATAAGGGTACATAGCTCTAAGTCTAATAAACTTATAGTTACATCATTTTTAATTCTCAGTAAAGATGTTAGGATCAGGTGTTTTCCCCAACTATATGACTACCCAAGAAATGTTTGAGAGAGTACAACAACTGTTAGCCCAACAATCTGAGCAACAAAATAAGAATATGCAAGAACAGTTTCGGGCAGAGATGAGGCCGAAGCTAAGAGACGTGCTGATAAGAAAAACAAGCGAAAAGATAAACAAGCCCAAAATGATGATTCTGATTCTAATAACTCTAATCTTGATGCCCAATTGAGCAGCCAATAGGCTGTAAGTTTAAAGATCTCAAAGCTAGTTGTGCCCTGAACTTTTAGGTTACAGTAAACCCAATCTAGGCTTTTGATTGGATAAGCGACACTGAAGAAATCTTTAGAATCTTCGATTGCCTAGATTCAAAGAAAGTAAGTTATGCTACTGCTCTGTTTGTCGGCATTGCTCGTGCCTGGTGGAAGACACAGAGAAGCATTTATGGAGAAGAGGTCATCCAGACGATCGAGTGGGACCAATTTCTTGATATGTATAATGCAAAATATTGTCCTATTGACCAGCAAGACAAAATGGAGGTCCAACTGATGCAACTAACTCAAAGAACCAAGACTGTTGACGAGTATGAGCACGAATTCTCGCGGCTCTGTGGCTATTCTTCGTATCAAGTAGCCACAGAGGAAAGAAAGATGAACCGGTTTAGTGGAGGTTTAAATGCGAGGTACAGACACCCGAGGAGCGCGATGACATATAAATCTTATCTAGAGATGGTTAAAGCAGCAAGGCAGATAGAGAGGGGATACTTAGAATATGGTGATCAACCCTACGCTCCGCAGACACACCCAACCTGTCCCTCTCCCCCGAAGAAGCAAAGATTTGGCAAGTTCTTTAAGCCCAACAAATCAAAGTCTCATCACTCCCAACAATCTCAACAGTATAGTTCGCCCCAGAAAGCTCAGGCTTATGCTCTTACGAATGAACCACGATTCTGCAAAAGATGCTGAAAATCTCTACTTGTCAACATTATTATATTCAACCTCGATCTCATTCCAATACCGTTAAAAGAGTTCGACGTCATTATCGGCATGGACTGGTTAATGAATAATGAAGCTACGATCTTCTGCAATCGCCAAATCATCAGGATCAAATCTTCAGATGGCCGAGTGTTGGAAATCAAAGGCAAAAAATGAAAAGGTGCTCATTGCTTCATTTCTGTTGAGAAAGCGCGTAAATACTTGTCTAAGTCGAATTCGGCATTGATTTAGTTCCTGGTGCGGCTCCGATCGCCAAAGCTCCTTACAGACTTGCGCCTACAAAAATGCAGGTAATGTCAAAGCAATTGCAAGATCTGTTGGAAAAAGGTTTTATAAGACCGAGTTCATCTCTGTGGGGTGCACCAGTCTTATTCGTCAAGAAGAAAGACGGAACTCTCCGTATGTATATCGACTATCGTGAGTTGAACAAAGCACCATCAACAATAAGTATCCTCTGCCCAGAATCGATGATTTATTTGATCAGTTACAGAGAGCAAGTTATTTCTCTAAAACTGATCTTCGTTCTGGGTATCATCAGTTGAAACGAAAAGAAGAGGATATCTTCAAAACAGCCTTTCGAACGAGATACGATCATTACGAATTTCTCGTAATGCCTTTCGGTCTAACAAATGCACCAGTGGTGTTCATGGATAACACAACTCGCGTGTGCAGGCCAGTGCTAGATGAGTCAGCTATCATGTTCATAGACGATATTCTGATTTACTCCAAAACGGAGGCTGATCGTGTTGTTCATCTACGTGAATTGCTAGAGCTATTGAGAAAAGAATGGCTCTATGCAAAATTCTCAAAGTGCGAATTCTGGCTCAGACATCTATAACCTTATATTGTCTCGAGCTATTTCCTAAGCGTTCTTTGTCTCAATAAAAACATGAAATTCTACTTTGTTATCTTTATAGATTCAATTCCTTGGCCATGTCATATCTGGCAAAGGTATTTCAGTTGATCCGTCCAATGTCGAGGGTGTCCAGAAGTGGCCAACGCCTCGAAATGCCTCTGAAATTTGAAGTTTCCTTGGATTGGCTGGTTACTACCGCCGATTCATTAAAGACTTCTCAAAAATTGTTGTACTACTCACAATGCTAACATGAAAGAACACACCGTTCGTTTGGGCTGATAAATAACAAAAGGCTTTCGACACTTTGAAGCAAAATCTTATTCAAGCACCAATCCTAGCCTTACCAGAGGGCAATGACGACTTTGTTGTCTATAGTGATGCATCTGGTACTGGTTTAGGTTGTGTCCTCATGCAAATGGGAAAAGTCATTGCCTATGCTTCAAGGCAATTGAAAGATTACGAGAAAAGTGCACCAACTCATGATCTTGAGTTGGCTTCCATTACCTTTGCACTGAAAATCTGGCGTCATTATCTTTACAGTACTAAGTGTCAGCTTTATACTGACCATAAAAGCCTCAAACACCTCTTTACTCAAAAGGACCAGAACATGAAACAGCAATGGTCCTTGGAGCTCATCAAGGACTATGATTGTGAGATCCTCTATCATCCCGGCAAAGCTAACGTGGTCACAGATGCTTTGAGTAGAAAAGTTTATCCAGAAAGGTGTTGTAATTGTTAGGCACAAAAAGGCCTCACTCAAACCTTCTGTAAAAGCATGTGTTGTTTATGTAATCAAAATAAGTATATATAAACTGATATTTTACTTTACTTAGATGTTGTAATTTCTTTCAGCAAGATGTATTGTAAAATGTATAATGATTATTGATTAAATCAGCTTAGACTGATTATTGCAAATAGGGGGAGATTGTTAGGCACAAAAAGGCCTCAGTCAAACCTGCTGTTCATCTGAGGGGGAGATTTTTAATCAAACCTGTTGATGCACTTGAAGGTAGAATTCAAGGCCTGTTATATGTCTTATTGAAACCTGAAAAGTGATTTGCAA
Organism: Centrapalus pauciflorus; assembly: GCA_020465985.1. NCBI lineage: Eukaryota > Viridiplantae > Streptophyta > Magnoliopsida > Asterales > Asteraceae > Centrapalus > Centrapalus pauciflorus. Next base: position 44,208 of record JAANYP010000542.1, read on the forward strand.
TATCAGCCCGAAGCTGTATACCATGTTGCATTCGTTGCAACAAAGGCAGCTTGTCCAAGCTGTTCGATTTGCTGAACAGGCTGGACATAAACTGTCTACGCTGCTCTGTTCTCTTGAGCAGCTTGGACAGTTTACAAGTGTTCTGTTCCATGTGAACAGGTTAAACACTTTATGGAATATGTTTCCAGGTCCTCATGTATTGTTTTTGGCTACAAGATCAGTTTACAAGTCGATGACAAAGTGGAAAACAGAACTGCACAGCCTGCCCACGCTGTTCTGTTACATGAAGACAAATGGATATCTGAAAAGGGTGACAGACCTTTTCTTATATCAAAATGGCATTAGCAAAAGAAGAAAGATGCAAAGTTGACATTCCTCTTTTGGTTAAAGCCTTATGCAACAGTGAGAAAAAGGAAAAGACAAAGATTCTGCCATATGAAGACAAATATACTTTATCAGAACGTGCAGAAAGGTGTTTTGTCCTTTTGGAAAGACTTTCCACTATCTCATCGGTCCAATGAAGAAGCTTCACTGAGATTCGCCTTTTGAGTATAAAAGGAAGCTTCTAAGGATTATGAGATATCAAGTGTGTGAAATCAGAACGTGCATTGAAGTGTGTTATTCCATGCATGCAAGTCTGCTTATATAAAACAGTAGAGCGTGTCTAAGTTGTGTTTGTATAAGCTGTCCTTCTGAGTCTTGTAAAAACAGTGAGTGCATCTAAGTGAGCATAGTCATTGTATCTAGTCTGAGTGAGTCTTAGATTAGTTGAACAACTGTTGTATCTGTCATCTCAGCTTGAACCTTTCCGCATTCAAGCTTCTTTGTAGTTAACACTTGTTACTAATATACACAAACATTGAGAAAAAGATTGTTAAGTTTCCCCCCTCTACAGCTTAGAACTATATACTTGGGAAAATTTTGAGACCGACAAATGGTATCAGAGCAGATAGTGTGTGTGTCAACTCTAGATCTCTTATTCTCCTTACTTTTCCATGGACAACAGTGCTGCAAATTCCTCATCCTACTATGACAATGGGTCAATGGCCAAACCCCCAAAGTTCAATCATCAAAACTTCGCTGGTTGGAAGTGCAGAATGATGCTCTACTTAGAGAATCAGGATGTACAACTACCAGAGATAGTAATGGAAGGTCCCTATTTGCTAACCTCTGTTACTACCATAACTCCTGTTGTTGAAGGAGCTGCCCCTGAAATCAGAACCTTTGAGAAAGCTAAAGCTCAATGGTCTGATGAAGAAAAAACACTGGTTGCTCTGGATGCAAAAGCCAGGAATAACCTGGTTATCTCTCTGCCTGATGATGTGCTCAAACAGGTTGAGAAGATGAAGACTGCAAAGGAGATGTGGGATACTTTGTGTACCGTCTATGATGGACCCACAATCACACTGGACAACAAGATTAACAATCTTGTTAGACAGTATGAACTCTTCTTTGCAAAACCATAGCAGACACTCAAAGAAACCTACACCAGGTTTACTGCTCTTATTAATGATCTCAAAGCTGTTGGGATCACAAAGGACAGCCTGACCCTGGTGAACAAGTTCTTGGACATCTTGCCTGAAGAGTGGAACTACTTTTCTACCATCTTGAGAAATTCAGGTACCATCAAAGGTATGGATCTTGTAAACTTATATGGATCCTTACTAAATGATAAGCAGTCAAGGCAGCAGAAGAGAAATGCCTTGGAAATGTCCAAGAGAGGTGCTGCCTTAGTGGCCAGCGTGAGACAACCTGTTGGGCAGGTATGTGATGTGTTCACACAACCTGATCAACAGGCTGATGATGAAAGAGAGGAAATGTCTGATGAGGAAGACAGTGCAGATCTTGCTGAGCTTGATGATGAGTAGATGATAGCTATGCTTGTCAAAAGGTTCAACAAGAAGAGGTTTGGAAGAAATATGCTGCAGGGTAACTCAAATGCTGTCAAGAAGAAGGCATTTGATAAATCTAAAGCTGAGTGCTTCAAATGTGGCAAAACTGGCCATATAGCTGGTGATTGTGTGTCGAAAGCTGTTGGACAATCTTCCAAACCATACAAGACTAATAGGGACGATGGCTATAGGGTTAAGTACCTTATGGCCATGGCTAAGCTGAAAAAGTTGGAAAACTCAGTGGCTTCCAACAAACAAAAGGGACTGATGGCAGAGACATGTGACTGGGAGGAGTCTGATTCATCCTCAGATGAAGAAGACAACAATTGTCTGATGGCCAATACTGATGTCCCATCAACTAGCAATTTCAATCAGGAATTGGCTGAAGCTGAAGCCTTCAGCAGCTTGGAAAACTGGAACCCTACAATGATGTACAATGTACAAAATTTTATGGCTTACAGTTCTGATGAAAAAGTAAAAATATGTTTGAATATATGCTAGTTGATTTAAAAGCTACTGTTGAGAAGCATAATGTTTTACTATCCGAAATCTCTAAGCTTAAAACTGATCTTGAAATTAAAACTAGTAAACTGGACAGTTTCCATAAGTAGTAAACTGAGCTTGATGAACTAAAACACATCCACTCTATTTTACTGGAAGAAAAGAGAGAAACAGATGTAAAACATGCAAAGCTTCAAAAGATAGTTGACTCTTGGTGCTAATCTGCACAAAAAGTCAGCGATTGCATCAGTCAGCAGATCCCTGCACATATCCAAGCCTATCTTGGAGGGGATCTTGACAAAGCAGCTTCTATTGTTGAGATTAATAATCAGAAAGATGACTTATCCACTCTTGGTGAGCTTCCCTGTACTTTCATCCAGAAAGTTAATGGAAAGCTGGTCTCAACAAACAGGTTTGTCAGGCCTCAAAATACTGACAGCTTGTGTGAAAAAGGCCCAAAAGCTGATGATGGAATGTGTTCTCCATCAAATCAGCCTGCTAAGTGCTAAGCTGATTCACACAAGCAAAAGAAAGGAAAACACACTCAAACTGCAGCCGTGGACACTAAACCTGTTGACAAAACTGGCTCTGGGTCCAAAGCTGATCGTAAGAGACATGTTAATCCTTTTGATGCTAAACATTTTGAAAATAAGTTTTCAAAGGTAAGCAGCCTGCTTTCAACAAGGGTAAGTCTCATGTTGAAAGCAAATCTGCTGTCGTTTCAAATAAGTTCTCAAAACATAGTGGAAAACTGGTTATAAATGAAAATAAGTCTTTCAAAACCAGAAACAGTTACTATGCTGATAGGCAGCATCAATCACATCTCAGTAAGGGCAAAGGCAAAGCCATTGCTCAGCCTGAGAAATCTGGGAATAAGTTTCCCAAACCTGTGGAAGGTCAAAAACCAATCAAGCTTTCTGTTTTTGACATCTGTCCTCCCAAAAAGAGGAAAGAAGAAACAGGCAAAGCTGTTGCTATTGTGCCATCCACCCAAGCTGTTGATTCATCGAAAAATAGTAATAAGTTTGCTAAACCTGCTGATAAAATCAACAGAAATACTTCAGGATGTGTTTCTGAAAGCTCTTCTTCCAAAAAGGCTAAAAAGAGAAAATGCTATAAATGTGGAATGAAGACACACATGGCCAAAGACTGTCCTGAAACTGAGGAGATGACGCTTGTTGACTCTGCTTGTTCCATCATTGCTAAAACAAGCAGTGTTGTAAGTAACTTAGTCAATGAGAGTATCCAAACTGATACCATTCAAATAGGAAATATTAATGTGGATATCAGTAGTCCATCAACACATGTTGATGCAGGAAAAACAACCATCCCAGGTTTGGTACTTGGACAGTGGCTGCTCAGGGCACATGACAGGTTGCAAGGACCTGCTGAATGATCTCAGGCCTGAAAAAGGGCCAAAAGTCACATTTGGTGACAATGTACAGGGATCCACTGAGGGATATGGAACTCTTAAAACTGGTGCTGCAGTGTTCAAAAGAGTAGCCGATGTGGTTGGCCTGAAACATAACCTTGTTAGCATAAGTCAACTGTGTGATGCTGGCTACAAGGTTAACTTTGATGAGCACCATGGTTACATATTGGATTCGCAAGGCAAAGTTGTGCTGTGTGCTTAACGGAAGAAAGGTGTATATGTTGTGGACATGAAATCTGCTGATCCCACAACTGAAACCTGCTTTCTCACAAAAACCAATGCAGACCTGAACTGGTTATGGCACAAAAGGCTGTCACACCTGAACTTCAAGAATATCAACAAACTCTATAAGAAAGAGTTGGTAACAGGTTTGCCTTCTATGACCTTTGTTAAGGATAGACTCTGCACAGCTTGTGAGAAAGGTAAGCAGAGAAAATCATCTTTTAAATATAAGCATAATTTTTCTATTGATACTCCTCTCTTCTTAATCCACATGGACTTGTTTGGACCAGTCAATCTCCCAAGTCTAGGAGGAAGAAGATACACTCTAGTAATGGTTGATGAGTTCTCCAGGTTTACATGGGTAATCTTCTTGAAGAGCAAAGGATAGGCTACTAGAGAAATCATTGGATTTGTGAAAAGGATAGAAATGCTGAACTCTGCTCAAGTAATGCAGCTTAGAAGTGATCATGGTACTGAGTTCAGAAATAGTACTCCTGAAGACTTCTGTGAAGAAAAAGGGATCTCACAAAGTTTTCAGCAAACTCCACAACAAAATGGAGTTGCTGAAAGGAGAAACAGAACCCTCATTGAAGTTGCTAGAACCATGTTGTGTGCATCTGGTTTACCTTTATCATTCTGGGCTGAAGCTGTTAACATTGCCTGCTTCACCCAAAACAGATCCTTAGTGGTGAAAAGGTTCAACAAGACTCCCTATGAGCTGCTCAAAAGAAGGAGGCAAAATATTAGCAACTTCCATGTGTTTGGATGTCCCTGCTTCATTCTGAATCAAAGGGACCAACTGGCAAAGTTTGAATCAAAAGCTGATGAAGGTGTGTTTGTTGGATACGCTGCTATCTCCAAAGCATACAGAGGGTACAACAATAAAAGAAAGGTGATAGATGAATCTGTCAATACCTTTGAAGAGTCCAGGAATGCCTCAACCAAAGTTGTTCCTGAATCAGTTTCAGAAGAATTCAACTTTGATGATCTCATGCATTCAAACAGTGAAGAGGACTCAAAAGCTTTCACTACATCCAGAGTGGAACCGGATAACCATGATGCACATGATGATGACTATGTTGATACACCCTGTGTGAATAAGTGTACTGACTTAATTACAACTTCATGTCTTGAACCAATCAATGCTGATTTTCCGGGATCCTCTTTTGATGTGTTCAACAATAGAGAGTCATGCTCAACAATTGAACAGGCTCAAGACATCAGTGTGTCTGAAAATCTTGAAAGCTGTTCAACAGGACCTGTTGAAGTTGCAAACAACTCAGGAGAATCCTCATTGAAAAATGATCCTAAGTGGATCAGGTGTCACCCCAATGATCAAATAATTGGTGACATCAACAAAGGGGTACAAACACGATGGGACAGCTTAGGGAAGTTTTGTTTGCTCTCTAGTTTCGTGTCTCTTATGGAGCCAAAGAAAGTGGATGAAGCACTTAAAGATGCCCATTGGATCACTGTCATGCAAGAAGAGCTCAATCAGTTTGAGAGAAACAAGGTATGGAAGCTGGTCCCTGCTCCTAAAGGTAAAACTATAATTGGCACCAAATGGGTTTACAGGAACAAGATGGATGAGCAAGGTCATGTCATTAGGAATAAGGCAAGACTTGTTGCTCAGGGCTATAGACAGGAGGATGGCATTGACTATGATGAAACATTTGCTCCTGTGGCCAGGCTAGAGGCAATTCGTTTATTTCTAGCCTACGCTGCTCATAAGAGCATGAAGGTATTTCAAATGGACGTGAAGAGTGCATTTCTGAATGGGAAGCTGCAAGAGGAAGTTTATGTCAAGCAGCCTCCAGGTTTTGAAAATGAACATCATCCAGGTTTTGTCTATAAGTTGGACAAATCCCTCTATGGTCTAAAACAAGCCCCTTGAGCCTGGTAGGACACTTTTCCTTATGAGCAATGGGTATTCCAGAGGTAAAGTGGATACCACACTGTTCATAAAGAAGGTGAAGTCTGATATTACGCTTGTTCAAATTTATGTGGATGACGTAATATTTGGTTCTACTAATGAACAATTATGCAAGAATTTTTCATTACTCATGAAATCCAAATATGAAATGAGTATGATGGGAGAACTTACTTTCTTTTTTAGGATTACAGGTTAAACAAACGTCAAATGGAATTTTTATAAATCAAAGAAAGTATACTTTAGATCTATTGAAAAAGTTTAAATTTGATCAAAGTTCCCCTATTAAAACCCCAATGGCAACCAATGTAAAATTGGATGCAGATGCCAGTGGCAAAGCTGTTTCAGTAACAGCTTACAGAGGCATGATTGGGAGCTTGATGTATTTAACTGCTAGTAGACCTGATATTATGTTTGCTACTTGTTTGTGTGTTAGATTCCAAGCTGATCCAAAAGAATCACATCTAGCTGCTGTGAAAAGATTCTTCAGATACCTTAAGGGTACACCAGGTTTGGGTCTTTGGTATCCCAAAGACTCAAGCCTGGAACTAACAGGTTATTCAGATTCTGACTTTGCAGGCTGCAGGGTAGATAGGAAAAGCACAACAGGTGGATGTCAACTCCTTGGTGGAAAGTTGATCAGTTGGTGTAGCAAGAAGCAGAACTCAGTTTCTACTTCTACAGCTGAAGCTGAGTACATTGCTGCTGGAAGCTGCTGTGGGCAGATTTAGTGGATGCAGCATCAGCTTGAAGACTATGGACTTGTGTATAGGAAAACTCCTATTTTGTGTGATAATACAAGTGCCATAGCTATCTCCAACAATCAAGTGTTTCACTCCAGAACAAAGCATATAGAGGTCAGACATCATTTCATCAGGGATCACATTCAGAAAGGTAATGTGGAGGTAAGTTTTATTTCCACAGATGAATAGCTTGCAGACATTTTCACCAAACCTCTTGATGAAAACAGATTTAACTATCTGGTAAGCAAGCTGGGCATGTTATACAAAAGTGACTAAGTGTCCAAAATGTTCTAAGTCATTATATGTCTCACACTGCTCAAATTTCGCAAAACATCTTAGACAGAACAGGCTATGCATGTTCAATACTTCGCATTTTCTGCAAAACTTGAACAGTTTGAGCGTATAACAGGTTTGACAATTACCGTTTGTATGTCAAGCCTAATCTGATAATCAAACATCCACCCTGCTCACTCTTTCAATCTGTCATACTAGACACTGTCTTGTAACCTGATCAGTTATCGAACACAATCTGTTCCTACATAGCTGAACAGGTTGAAGGAACAACTTGAAGAAAGAACAGCTTGTGATGACCCTGCTCATCACAGGTTTGACCATCAGCTTAGACCATCAGTTTCAATTACCTTTCTTCACAATTAAGTTACTTAATTTTTGTTTTTATTTAACTTAATTACTGCGGATAATGTGGGTTTACGTGTGTTAGTGATTAAAAAGGGCTCAAGTGGTCTGACAAACGGTCTGACATGGACAAACGTTCCGTTTTCCGTTAACGACCTTTTCAAATCAACCGCCTAAATGTTTCTCTCTCATACCCACTCACATTCAAATCCTATAAATACCCCCTACTGTTTCATCTTCGTCTTCCTCACTACTTCCATAAATTCCTAAGAACCCTATAAATCGAATAAGTGTCATGTGCTTCTGCTACTTTCACTACTTCCCAAATGGCTCACCGAAACAACCCCTTTCTACCAGTGTTTGTGGGTGCTGATGTTCAGAAACATCCATCAGTCACCACAATGCTGACATTGAAACCTATCAACTACCTTGCTAACCTAACCATCCCTAAAAACTATATGGAAAAGGCTACGAAGAAATGGTGGAGTTTTTGAAAGTTCATCCGTTGAACTATGCCATGAGTGCCACTCCTGGTGTCCTGTACCAGGAGATGGTGTATGAGTTTTGGTACACCTGTGCCTACAACCCAGACACCAATGTCATTAAGTGCACCATACTCAATGGGACTCAGACCATTGAGATCAACATTCGTCTGATCAGGGAAGCTCTTCGACTTCCTGTGGCTGAAACATATGATTAGCAACAGTCTGAAGATGAACAGATGAAGAATCTGCTCCACTTCTGTGGTGTAGCAGAACCAAAAGTTGGAGCTACGCTGTTCAGGAAGGATTTGTCTCCTACTTACAGCTTTTTGTTTGCCTCAGTGGTTATGTGCTTCAGCAGTAAGGTTGGTTCCTTTGACCAACTAAGCCGTGATGAGATTCCTAGAGTCCTATAGTTGGTGGATGGGACTACTATCAACATGGCCAGATGGATTTTCATGAATCTGAGGAATCTGGTGCAGCAGGAGACACGTCCAGCTGTTGTTCGTTACCCCAGATTTCTGAGCCTCATTTTCGAGCACGTTTGTGGTGAGCATCTCTATAACTCTCAGCCTTTACTTCGTACTGATGCATTTCCTGTTATAGGAAATAGAGTTTTCTACACTCCGGTTCTCCCAAATGAGCCTCCTCTTTCTACTCTAATGAGGAGGTTGTTAGGATTGGTGGAAGGACCCTCTGATGTGAGGGTAGATCCAGAAGCTGTTCCCAAAAGTAAATCCGAAGCCAGGGCCAAGCTTGTTAAAAGGACCCTGGAAAGAACTGAAGTTGGGCCTGTCCACAAGAAGGCCAAACAGCTCAGTCTGAGTCTGCACCCACAGCCTCTGTGGCTGAGGGGGAGTAGGCTCCTCACCCTGGTTCATTTGTTGAACCTGAAGCCTCTGTGGCTGGTGCCTCTGTGGCACCTGAGACTATGGAACAGGTCAACCCACCTGTTTCTGACCCAGTCTCCAAACCTGTCCAATCTGAACCTCTCACCTCTCCATAATCACCCACCTCATCTCTCAAATCCTACCAAAGAAAATCCCTTGCCAAAAAGAAACCAAAAACCAAAACAGCCCAAACTAGCCCCTCTGTTCCCTCTCAACAGGATTCAGTTGAAAAAGAAGCTACCCCTGCTGCCTCTCTTATTTTGGGAGAAGGTTTAGCACAATTGGAGCCTGCTTCACTCCACCCTGTGTCAACCCCAAGTCAGCCTAGACCCTCTGGTTCCTCCCAACACGAGCCTGCTTCATTCCATCCTGTGTACATATGGAGATAGCCACATCAACTATTCCAGCCTCCCAACAGGCTGAGAATAATGAAAGATAGGAGTTCTCTCCACTCCATACTGAGTCTACACTGTCCCCACCTCATACTTCTCTACACCCTGAGTCTGCACGAGGTGCCTACACTGCTGGCTTAGACCAACCAGCAGCTCAGCCTCAAATCTCTGTTCCTCATGATGCAGCTATTCTACACCAAACAGCTGCTGAAGGACCAACCACTCAAGCTGATGAACCTCAGGGAACAGAATATCCCTTTGGTGAGGCTGCTCCCATCTTGCAAACTCCATCAGTAGGTTTCACCACTGGTGATGTTGAAATGCAAATCTCATCACCCAATGATGAGGTACCTTTAAACCAAGGTACTGCAGAGGGAACCACCACTGATGATGCAGCTATAGCCACTGCTGAAGGACCTATTGATCCCTCCAAGCTGGGCCACGTTACTTTTGCCCAGGCTATGGAGCTTCTTTCAAAAATACCCTCTCCTTCTACGTCGCATCCCCATCCATCAGCCTCATCCTCTTCATCTCCATCTACTCACTTCAAAAAATCCACCCATACACCTCCATCCCCTAAAGACCTGCCTTTGAAGGATCAGCTTTCCTTGCTGACCAACAAAGTTGGTTCTTTAGAAACTTCCATGTCTTCTCTGCCCTCTCTCATTTCAGACTCTGTGTCTGAACAGCTTAAGGGATTCTTCGATGTGTTCAAGAATTCCTTTCAATCCACTCCTCAAACTGACACCTCCTCTCATCTGCTTGCACTCACTGCACAGCTGCAAAGTTTCTCCACTTCTCTCTCCTCAATTCTTTCACACCAACAGGAATCTGTGTCCTCTATGACAGCCATCTCCCAACAGCTGTCCACTCCCCTCACCACTTGCAATACTACACTTCCTACCACCTTGGCCAGCCTAAACACTCTCATCGTTTCTCTATCAAATTATGTCTGAGCAAACCTTGTTGATGTGCATGACTCTCTTGAGTTACATCTTGCACAGCTTCAAAGTTTGCTATTCACAGCTTCTGATAGAGAAAATATTCTTAAGCTGACCTCTCTTGCTGATTCCCAATCCTCTTCTCTTCAAACCTGTCTTTCCCAAATTGCAGAGGTGAAGGATAACTTGGCTTTCTTAGTGCATAGCCTGGTTGGTTCCAAGCCTGCTGCCAAAACTGCTCCAAATCCTGCTGAATTTGTTTCTTCAGGCAGACCAGTTGTTGAAGGTTCTGGTCCATCTCCTTCAAAGGAGGAGAAGTTGTCTGCCTCTAAGACTACGTCTAAGTCTAAGGGGGAGAAAACTTCTTCTCCTAAGGAGAAATCAGCACCTACTGGTCAAACAGCAGGTGCATCTGGAACAGGTACTGGTCCAACTGAGGGTGCCTCTCATCTACCTGAAGCTGCTCAGTCTACTCAGGCTGAATCTCCAAACCCTGCACTGTCTAAGGGGGAGGAATTCATTTCTGAGGACAGGCCAAGCAGCAGAAGGAGGCACCTCATTCTGGAGGAAGAAGAAGAAGAAGACATTCCTGAAGCTGTTACTAATAAAACAGCTAAAGGAAAAGAAAAGGCAGTGGTTGATCGTGACCACCAGAAAGCAGCAGAGCTAAAATTCGGTAAAGCCAGGGCTAAAGAAATGGGTGTTCCCCTTTAAAAATACTATGAGCTCAGAGATGAACAGCTCAAAGCCCTGGAAATACTCAGAAAAGAAGAAGAATCTGCCAAAGCTGCAATATCTCTTGCATTCAAAGAGGCAAGCAAAACCAAAATGCCTTCTTTGGATGTACAGAGAAAACTGCTGGAAGCTGCTAGAGAATCAGCTGGTGAGAAGGAAAGTGTACAGAAAAAGGGTGCTCTGGTCTCTGTGACCAAACCAAAGCAAGCATCCTCTACAGGGGCCCAGTTCCACTTTGACAACTTGGCAAGGAAAAAGCTTCATGATGTTGCTGATAGGAGGCTTGCCAAGGAAGCAATTGTCAAAGCTGTCCCCACATCAAGAAAAGGCAAACTGTGGAAATTGCAAATAACCAGAATAGGTGCAACAGGCCCAGAACTGGAAACTTATGACTACACTGATGTTGCACAGATGGGGTACAGGGAATGGGTTGAGCTGGCAGTTGCCCTGAGCCAGTCTAAGTCTGAAATGGCTAAGACTATCAGGGCATATGATAAGAAGCTGATGGAGAGAGTGAAAGATCTTGGCCTGATCTCAAAAGAAGTAAGTGAGGGTGTCTCTATCACATACCCCAAAATAAAGGCCAGGAGGACAAGAAGGATTCTGAGCTGGAGGAACTCCTCATCTTAATTGAACAAGGTGATTATGCTGTTGAGATGAAAGGAATTGACTACAGCATGTCCAGTGTAGTAGAGTTTGAAGAAGGCAAAATTATTGAAGAACCTGAGTTGGGGGCATTTTTTGTAGATCCCTTAACACAGAAAAAGTGCTTTCAAAGAGCATCAGATCTCTACAAGGTGGATGTGAGACAACTTGCAGCCTTCAGACTTGCAACTTCATTCAGCCAATCAAGCAGGTGGAGAGCAGCCATCTGGGACCAGCTCAGAGGCTTTTATGAGAGAGGTGAACTTCAAGATCCCAAGTTTATGATCCTCAGAGTTGAAATTCAAGATCTGGAGGAAACAAGGGATGAACTTGAAAAGATGTTTGAAGGACCACCACCACTGGAGTGAAGTCCACCTACCATCAGGGTAGGTGAAGAATGGAAGCTGTCCATCTGTTAGGACATGCTTGCCATTATCTGCTCCCAAAATCAACAGTCCAAAGTGTTGAACTCTTTTTTTTGTACATTAGTTGTACCCTGTTACATATGTTGTAACTCTTCTTATTTACATTATTTGTAATATACATTAGTACATTAGTTGTACTTCTGTAAAAAGCATGTGTTGTTTATGTAATCAAAATCATTATATATAAATTGATCTTTTACTTTACTTAGATGTTGTAATTTCTTTCAGCAAGATGTATTGTATAATGTATAGTGATTATTGATTAAATCAGCTTAGACTGATTATTGCAAAATAGGGGGAGATTGTTAGGCACAAAAAGGCCTCAGTCAAACCTGCTGTTCATCTGAGGGGGAAATTTTTAATCAAACCTGTTGATGCACTTGAAGGTAGAATTTAAGGCCTGTTATACGCCTTATTGAAACCTGAAAAGTGATTTGCAATATCAGCCCAAAGCTGTTTACCATGTTGCATTCGTTGCAACAAAGGCAGCTTGTCCAAGCTGTTGTGTCTGCTGAACAGGCTGGACATAAACTGTCTACGCTGCTCTGTTCTCTTGAGCAGCTTGTACAATTTACAAGTGTTCTGTTCTCTATGAACAGGTTAAGCACTTTATGGAATATGTTTCCAAGTCCTCATGTATTGTTTTTGGCTACAAGATCAGTTTACAAGTCGAAGACAAAGTGGAAAACAGAACTACACAGCCTGCCCACGCTGTTCTGTTACATGAAGACAAACGGATATCTGAAAAGGGTGACAAACCTTTTGTTATATCAAAATGACATTAGCAAAAGAAGAAAAATACAAAGGTGACATTCCTCTTTTGGTTAAAGCCTTATGCAACAATGACAAAAAGGAAAAGACAAAGATTCTGTCATATGAAGACAAATATACTTTATCAGAACGTGCAGAAAGGTGTTTTATCCTTTTGGAAAGACTTTCCACTATCTCATCTGTCCAATAAAGAAGCTTCACTGAGATTCGCCTTTTGAGTATAAAAGGAAGCTTCTAAGGATTATGAGATATCAAGAGTGTGAAATCAGAACGTGCATTGAAGTGTGTTATTCCATGCATGCAAGTCTGCTTATATAAAACAGTAGAGTGTGTCTGATTTGTGCTTGTATAAGCTGTCCTTCTGAGTCTTGTAAAAACAACGAGTGCATCTAAGTGAGCATAGTCATTGTATCTAGTCTGAGTGAGTCTTAGGTTAGTTGAACAACTGTTGTATCTGTCATCTCAGCTTGAACCTTTCCGCATTCAAGCTTGTTTGTAATTAACATTTGTTAATAATATACACAAACATTGAGAAAAAGATTGTTAAGTTTTAAATAGCTATATTCACCCCCCCCCCCTCTACAGCTTAGAACTATATACTTGTGAAACCTTTTGGGACCTACAGTTATGCCCTGACTCCTATTGTATTCTCTTTTGTTCTTTTTTTTTTAAGATATCAAATCTACTCAAGTCGAAGCTCTAAAAGAAGAAGATCTCTATTCTAAAAATCTGAAAGGGCAATTGCAGTTTCAGTCTATGAATCATTTGGGACTTCAATGTCTCAAGGGAAACTGAATCTGGATTCCTAAGTATGGTTCTATTCGTAACACTCTTTAATCTGAAGCTCACAAGTCCAACTTATCTATTCATCCTGGCAGCTCAAATATGTACTTCGATCTTAAAGCTGATTATTGGTGGCCAGGAATAAAGAAAGACCTCGGTTAATTCGTCGAAAGCTACAGAGTCTGTCAAATGGTTAAGGCAGAACACCAGATCCCTTTCGGGAATATGCAACCACTACCAGTTCCTGAATGGAAGTGGGAGCATATAACCATGGATTTTGTTACAAAATTGCCTAAAACCAAGAGACAGCACGACTCCATCTAGGTGGTCGTGGATCGTTTAACAAAGTTAGCGCACTTCATACCGATGAAAGAGAATTATACTCTTGATAGACTGGTAAAAATGTACATCACTGAAGTTATCTCTCGTCATGGTGTGCCAAAGTCTATCGTCTCAGATGGTGATAGTCGTTTCACTTCAAGATTCTGGAAAGCGCTGCAAGAGGGGATGGGTACTCGAATTTTCATAAGTACAACTTATCTTCCTAATGCAGATGGCCAAAGTGAACGCACTATCTTAACTCTGGAACATATGATCCGTGCCTGCATTCTTGATTTGGGTGGTAACTGGGATGACCATCTGCCTTTGGTTGAATTCTCATACAACAACAGTTATCATTCCACAATCAAGATAGCTTCTTTTGAAGCTCTATACGGACGAAAATTCAGAACTCCCACCTGTTGGCGTGAAACAGGTGAATCACTATTAGCGGGTCCTGCCCTTCTACAGTTGACACATGAGAAAATTCAACTGGTCAGAAGAAATATTCTTGAAGCTCAAAGTAGGCAAAAGTCTTATTATGACAATCGTCATAGATCAATCAGTTTTGCAGTCAACGATTGGGTGATGCTGAAAGTATCCCCAATGAAAAATGTGGTGCGATTCATAAAGCGAAAAAAGCTAGCTCCAACATTCATCGGTCCGTTCAAGATCATTGAAAAGATAGGGAATCAATCCTATCGTCTTGAACTGCCAACGGACTTAGCAAGAATACATCCTGTATTTCATGTTAGCCATCTACGATGGAGCTTGGCTGATGAAAGAGAAGTTCAGATACCACATGTTGATCTTCAAATTGATGAGAAGCTGCGCGTGGTTGAAGACCACAATATATTCTGGACTCGAAGAACAAAAAGCTTCGCAATAAAGATGTGCAGATGGTGCTCGTTTAGTGGAAACACCACAAAGGTTCGCATCAGTCTTGGGAATCAAGAGACGTAATGAAAGTTACATATCCGAGTCTGTTCGAACTTAGCTAACTTCAAGGACGAAGTTTGTGCGTGGAGGAGCCCTATCTGTAACAACCTAGCTTTTAACCGAACTTTTTATTCTGTTTTTAATTTAATAATGTAATTAAATTACATTATTTATATTGTAATTTAATTAAGTAATGAGAATTTTTAATTAAGTTAAATTATATGTTATGTATTAATTATAAAGTTAATTATATGTTATGTTATAATATAAAGATTAAGTTAAAAGAAATGATATATATATATATATATATATATATATATATATATATATATATATATATATATATATATATATATATATATATATATATATATATATATATATATATATATATAGGGTTGGGATCATTGCAGAACCTTAATTTAGTGCAGAACCATAGAACCAATCTAAACCATTAGATTATAATATAACACTCGGGATAAGATGGTAATTATACAATTAACATTGAATTAATAGCAGCCTACCAAGTTTGACTGTCCACTTTGACTTTTTTTTTACTCTTTTAATATATAATGGACATGCAGTGTTGCATCGACGTTAAATATACGATATCAAAGTGTTCATTCGACATCGAATGGTCGTATGGGCAAAAAAAAATTTACGAAAAATAAACACGTAAATTTTTTTTCAAAAAAATATATTCATGACCGTTCTCGTTAAATCCACCAACTTTGACTACTAATTTTGACTATTATTTATCTCTGTTAATAATGAACGTATATGCAGTGTTGCATCGACGTTAAATATACGATATCAAAGTGTTCATTCGATATCGAATGATCTCATGATCTCACCATGATATATTGCATCGTGATCTGAGTAAAATTTTTTTTACGAAAAATAAAAAAATATATATCATAATCGTTCTCGTTAAATCCACCAACTTTGACTACTAACTGTGACTATTATTTTGGCTCTGTTAGTAATGAACGTATATGCAATGTTGAATTGACGTTAAATATACGATATCAAAGTGTTCATTCGATTCGAATGCTCTCATGATCTCACCATGATATATTGCATCGTGGTATGGGTAAAATTTTTTTACGAAAAATAAAAAATATGTATCATAACCGTTCTCGTTAAATCCACCAACTTTGACTACTAATTGTGACTATTATTTTAGCTCTTTTAATAATGAGTGTATATGCAGTGTTGCATTGACGTTAAATATACGACATCAATGTGTTCATTCGATATCGAATGATCTCATTATCTCACCATGATATATTGCATCGTGGTCTGGGTAAAATTTTTTTTACGAAAAATAAACACGTAAAATTTTTTCGAAAAAAATATATCATGACCGGTCTCGTTTTAAAGAGTATAAAATTCTCGTTTTTATGGTATAATTTTTTTGATTTAAAAATTAATAATATTAATGTTATTTTAATTTAAAGAAAAAAAATATTTATTTTGCTAGTGTCAATCTTTTTGTTATTTCCAATCTTTTCCTTTTTTACCCCTCCAAAAATTAAAATATCACTATTACCAATCTTTTTTTCACTAATTCCAAACTTAACTCTTTTAATCAAGATCATTAGATTATTCTAATCTATGGACGATATTGGTTCTACAGTTCTACACTAAATTTAGGTTCTGCAATGATCCCATCTCTCTCTCTCTATATATATATATATATATATATATATATATATATATATATATATATATATATATATATATATATATATATATATATATATATATATATATATATATAGATTTGGGTTCAAATGAGTACCACTAGTTTTGCGGAGTACCGGAGGTACCTCGCTTAAAATCATTTTTTTTGAAATTTTTTTTCATAATCATGTTTAAATTAATAATACAAGAGTATTTGCAAAAAATCACACATAAACACTCACTAGAACTATGTGAAACGTGTGTGTTCACATGAACTCTGCTGTTGTGAACGTGTGTTCACAACTAAGCATGTTCACATGAATTTTTTCACGTTCACATCACTTTTAAGATGTTAGAAAGTGTGAATGTATATAATTTTTTACGAATAACCTTATATTATTTGTATCTAAATGAATATGAAAAAAAATTCAAAAAAAAAACTTTTTTTCGGAGCAAGTTCACATCTGAAATCCGTGTGTTCACAGGTACTCACGGTACTCTTCATTTTTTAAGTACTCACACGAACCATATTCTATATATATATATATATATATATATATATATATATATATATATATATATATATATATATAACCGACAAGGAAGCCATCTGCTCACTTTTGACACCAAACACAAACCAAACATCCTACTCTCTTTCTCTCATCATCTACGGCTCAACATCATCTTCTTCAAAAATCTCAAGTTTTGCAACGAAATCAAAATTTAAGCCAAGGAACTTCACAAACAAACATCAAGCTTCAAGGATTCAACAACTATTGAAGGTAATTTATGTTTAACTTCTTCTTGGGTTCAAACTTCATTCACGGTTTCTATGGAAAATATGAACCCAAAAACGATTTCAAAACCGGCCATGGAAATATATACACACTTGTGTGTGTTTTTGCATGAATTCAAAGCATCTCACTCTTGAATGTTACTAAAATCGCTGCTAAAATAATAAGAAAACAGAATGGGAAATAACGTAGAGTGTGTGTGTTTGCATGGGTACCGAGACCCACATGTGGATACCGAAACCCACACAACCGAAACCCATTGCATGTCTACCGAAACGTCTATGGTTTCGGTAATATACCGAAACATACCGTGACCACATGAACTACCGAGAAGTACGTAATACAGTGACCATCAAAAACATACCCAAACCATATACGAGGATACCGAAACAATTCTTTTAAATCTCGGTACATGCTTGCATGTGTGTACTATTCATATATATATATATATATATATATATATATATATATATATATATATATATATATATATATATATATATATATATATATATATATATATATGTATGTATGTATCTTGTGTGTGTGTACAAAAAGAGACCATTATATATATATATGCATATATATATATATATATATATATATATATATATATATATATATATATATATATATATATATATATATATATATATATATATATATATATATATATATATATATATATATATATAGAGTGTGCTATATAGGGAAAATTTCGCAAAAAACCATCAAACTACAAGTTTTTTTCGATTAGGTTCCTCAATCCATTGTTTTGTCTGATAACTCCCTTAAGTAAATAAAAATCACGAATTAGGTGTTTTCTTTTTAAAGAAAAGTTACCGGTGACCTGTTGAGCGGGTTGCATTGCTGACGTGGGTTTTATAAATCTATGATTTTTTTCGATTAAGTCCCCCAACTAAATCATTTTGTCTTATAATTTCCTTAACTAAATTATTTTGTCTTATAAATCCATCAACTAATATTTTTGCCACATAGATCCCTAATCTTGATAAAACTCATGTTATTTGTTGATTTATCAAATTAAGTGATTGTTCAATTGACACTCAGGTCACACATACGTGGATGAAAAAAAAAACAAAAACAAAACGATAAATCAAAACGATCATTTTTATTGTTTAAAGTTTAGTCGGGATGAACTAGTAAAATATATTAAAAATTTGTGGTATCCACAAACATAATGTTTTTATATCAAACCAACTTATGTTATCTGGAATTACGAACTTTTAAAAAAATTTAATATTTTCAAAGAACCAACATCGTTTTGAAAAAAATATTATTTTCAAACCAACTTATATGGGTCTACATAAACATGGTATGCTCTGTTATCGCAATAAACATCGTCGTTTTTAAAAGTTTAAAAAAAATTTGTTTTATTTTATCAAAAAATTGAAAGATTTAAGTAGTTCGGGGACTTATCAGGAAAAAAAATGAAATGAGGACTTAATCGAAAAGATTTTATACTTTGATGGTTTTTGCAATATAGGTTTAACGGACCAATTTAAAAGATTTAAGCAGTTTGGGGACTTATCAAAAATAAAAAATGAAATGGGGACTTAATCGAATTTTTTGTATCAGAAATAATAAATGAAATGGGGACTTAATAAAAAATGAAAAGAGGTCTTATCTATATTGTATCAGAAATAATAAATGAAATGGGGACTT
Organism: Centrapalus pauciflorus; assembly: GCA_020465985.1. NCBI lineage: Eukaryota > Viridiplantae > Streptophyta > Magnoliopsida > Asterales > Asteraceae > Centrapalus > Centrapalus pauciflorus. The sequence continues at coordinate 63,051 of JAANYP010000542.1, forward strand.
AATAAAAAATGAAAAGAGGTCTTATATATATATATATATATATATATATATAGGGTTATATGCCAAAAATAGCAACCACTTTTTGTAGTTAGACCGTTTATACCAACATTATTTATTTTTTATCATTAATAGCAACAACTTTTGTATTTTTTTTTTATTATACCAACTTTTGACCTGGAAACCTTGCTATAGCAGATTACCATCCATTAATACCAACAACTTTTATCTTTTTATCAATAATAGCAACTATATTTTTACCAATAATAGCAACGAGTTTTAACTTTTTACCAATAATAAAAACATATCAAATTAATTTTTCTTTATCTTTAACTAATTATTACCTTAAACAAACCAAATTTATGAAAATCGAAATACAATCAAATAAGTTCATAATCCTTTTTTTTTTTTTGCTTAAATTTAGTTAGAAATAAATCAAATGCAATGTGTGCCTATAAAAGAGATAAAAAATATGTTTTCTATAAACATTACTATATGAAGATTATTTTGATGTGTCATATTTTCATGTATAGACGGGTTTTATAGGTATGATAGGGTCGACCATTTAAGTGTAACATGACAACGTGAAACCCAAATCAATTTGTATAAGATGTCACAGAAATATAATGAAGACATTATGTTACATTTGTATTCTTTTTTGGATACTTAGTTCAACAATATTTGCATTATTTATTTATTTAATAAATAAATGAATAATATTATATATAATTATGACTAATCATGGATAATCAGTTTTTTATTTGTTGCATCCGTGTGTGTATATATATATATATATATATATATATATATATATATATATATATATATATATATATATATATATATATATATATATATATATGGATTTTGTGGGGTGTGAACCCAAAACAGTAACATAAAATATAAGCAGCCAGTTATCTTTCTTTTTGTTTTCTTAAATATAGTATGTGTGTGAGTGGGTGTCGGTATACAAAGCAGAAACACAAATATAAACTCTGGACAGGTTCAGAATTAGTTGAACAAAGTATTAAAGTTTAAAGCATTGAACGTGGGTCAGAGTTTGTAAAAGCAAAGCCAAGTCTAGAAACTCAAAGTCTAAAATAAAATCCTGAGATAACTCAGTGGTGGAGTAATCTGCTTGATAAAGCTAAAGTCAACAGCGCAAATTAATTCAGTAAACAGTGAGTTATAAATATTCAGTTTTACATGCTTGATTCTGGTTGAGACATATTGTTGTTGATAGTTTATTTGGCATTCATTTATGCTCAGCTGAATTGTGACATGTGCTCACTATGGTTCGGTGATGCCCTGTGCATCATGATAGCTATTCGATATATCATCCTGCACACGTTTTATATACAATTTATTTCAGTTATTGTTACAGTACTGTTATTGGCATCATGACATTGCTTATCTATGCTTATCATCGTTGCTTTCATTACTGCCTTATGATTTCAGCTCAACATATTTAGCATTGTCGGTCTATTGTTTAGACCTTGCTATGTCACTAGTTCTATTGAACTTGGTAGTTGATTACTCCTATGCTTCCCCCACGATGTTTACCGGTAGCAAGCCCAGTATTGAGTCGATAGCTTCCACTTAAAGCGTCAGTGTGACCTGCACATCATCCGATTCTGATTACTATGTCTCAATCTTGAGTGGCTGTAGCGGCAGTCAAGTCATATCACACTAGTTACCCACTTTTCACTTCTTGATATGCATGTAAGCTGATAAATCTATATTCTAACTAAGCATTGCTTATAGTTATTGTTAAACCTTTTTACAGGAAATGATAAAGGGAAAGCACCTGCCGGACCTAGTTCTTAGGTCTCCCAAGATCAAGCAATGTTTTTCGTTGACCACTACTCCAACAACCCTTTTGGTACAGAACCGAAGATGATAATTGTGGTGGTTCGCGTAGATTTGCTTTGATCGTATGGTGATATGTATTAGATTAGTCTTCTACCCTTAATAAGTTTAATTTGAAATCTGTAACTCGTATTAAAATTGTATTAAACTTAATCGTGTTGCAATTTGTGGGACCTAGACGCTGAGGACTGTCCTATAAGGGGAGGTCTTCACACAAATGGAATTTGTACTAAGTGATTGAAATGTAAGACTATAAAAGCCATAATTAAGTTACATATGCTAAATAATAATAGTGGTGATATTAATAAAAGAAACGAAAGAAAGTGAGTAAAATTTGTAATGACTAACTAAATCCTATAACATAAGAATATAATTGTAATGTTAAAAGTACTACTAATGCATGTTTTGGGGCTATATTGTAAAATAAAGAAAAGCTAAGCAAATAAAATGCCTCAAATTCATTGACTGCTCATTTTTCAATTGCAAGAAATTAATCTCTCTCTCTCTCTCTCTCTCTCTCTCTCTCTCTCTCTCTCTCTCTCTCTCTCTCTCTCTCTCTCTCTTTTTTTCTAAACTTACGGTTCATTGAGAATCATCACAAAGAATTAAAAATAGCAACAAGATTCAAGAGTAAAGCAAGAAATCATCAAACAACTATAATCTATCAAGATACAAGGTAAGTTTCCTTTTAATTTGTTCTTATGTGTGCATATTGGAACTTACGGTTCCTGGGAAAATTAGTGTGAGTTCATTACTTCAAAACCATGAAAGTGGATCAAGTTAATGTTACAAACTTAAAATAAACCCCATGCTTGTCCTTCTTATGTGACTAATTGACCATCTTGGCAAGATAAAGCCTTAATTCCAATTCTGAACATTAAATTCTAAAACTAGTTATTTCTTGTTGTCCAAGATCATTTCCTTCTATTTTAATTGATCTTTTTGAAGGCCACAAAAGCCATTTGCCCTTCGGCCATGGTTGTATGCATATGTGTGTGTCTTTATCCATCAAATAGAAGCATGAAATCATCTTTAACCTTCTAAATTGGTTGCTGGAAATTGACAAAAACAGAAAGGGAAAAGAAGCTGTGATGTGTGCGTGTGCTTGTGTTTGTATTGCATAAAAATAAATCATCCAAGACTTGTCTTCGATGTATGTCTCAGATGTGTGCTTCAACAGCCCTTTTTCATGTACAAGTCTTTGGGTTACGTGAATGTATTTCATAATGTTCCAAGACTCACACCAAGTGTGAGTCTCAGATTTGGACATAAGCAAGCAAAATACAACCTTTTCCTCTCTATTTCATTTGAAGTCTCGGATGTTCAAAGCTCAGGAACAACACCAACCCATCATATATATATATATATATATATATATATATATATATACACACACACACACACACACATAATTGCAACATCATTTTCCTTTCTATTTCATGTAAATTTCGGAAGCGTGTGTGAGCAAACAGCAGCCTTTTTACTCCCTTTTCAAATAATTTAAAAGTTAAGTGTTTGTGTGTTTGTGTTGTGTGAAGATCCGAGACTCACCTTTGGTGAGTATCTCAGATGTGCAGTAATAGGGATAGCAGCCGAAATTTATACATGTGTGAATGAGCAAAAATCATAGCCCACTCTTTAATTCACAAATGTATAAGCAAGGTATGTGAAAGATCCGAGATTCTCATCTTTTGTGAATCTCGGATGTATTGATATGGACAAAAGTGAGAAGCTGTAACAAACATACAACATCATTATCCTTTCATACACAAATATTTTAAGCACATGTGAGAGTGTGTGTGTGTTGTACATGAGGTGTATGCAGACACTAAAAAATGCATATATGTGTGTGGGTGTATCGCTGGAAATAGAAATAAATAAATAACCAACAGTACTTATATATACATCGATGTATATGAATTGAATGTGTTTTGTGTTGTTGGACATCAGCAACAAACATATAAGATCAATAAATACATGCATATAAAAATAGTTAGATCATTTTGTTTTGTTGTCTGCTATTTAGAAGGTGTATAAATATGTTCTATGTGATCTGTGATTGAGGATAGTAGCACTTTAATACCTTATTTAAGTCATCATGTTCCATATATATGTATGTGTTTTATAAGTTTAAAACAGAAAGAGAGCAACAAGTATGATGTAAGCTCATGGATTAAACACATAATTTGTGTCCAGAAGCCAAGTATATACATATACTCAAGCAATTATAGACATAGTTAATGTGTTTATATGTGCATTCAAGAGTGTTGCCGCATGATACTTAAGAAATACGATATAAAGCCAAAGTATTTAAATGGTTATGAAGCATACATGTGTGTGGATTTTGAGCATTTCAATAAGTATATACGAGAACGCTCATGTTGTTCATTGCCATTAGAAACAATAGAAAACATATTGTGATGATCGTATTCGTGATTATGCATATAAATGTCATGATCATGTATAAAGTGATTATATGAATCATTCAAATGAAACTGTGGCATATATAAGCATGTTTAAATACATAATAATTAATGATGGAGTAAAACGAAATTAAGAAATGGAACCTAGACCCAAGGCCTGGCCCATCTTGGCCAAAGGCCTTTTTTCTAGGCCCAGGTGCCTAATTTTCCTTGTGTGTCATAAATCATTATGTAAAGTAATTAGTTGTTTAATTATGCATAATGCGTCATTATATGCATATGACTAAGTTAAAATGCAAGTAAAGTCAAAGAATGACCTAATAGGTCACACATATCCATGAAATGCATAAAAGCTTGTAAAGTCATTAAAATCATGTCAAGGCTAAGTCATAAGCTGAATAATGAATTCAACCGAGTTAAAATGACATGATAAGTCAAGAAGTGCAATAAGTCTATACATAAGCTACAGAAAGTCCAAGAATTCAACAGAAATGCACAAATATGTTGTGTAAAGCCATAGAAAGCTTATGTAAATCGATTTCCTAACACTTAACAGGTTCAGCCAAATCTAAACTATGTTATAAAGCCAAAGTCTGTAAAGGCAAGCAAGAAATGTCAAGCCAAAGCCAGAAAAGTTCAGCCGCCGGTAAAACCGATCTAAAGTCTGTAAAGCTCAAGCTTAATCCTGAGATAACTCAGGTGGTGGATATAATCCGCTTACCAAAGTCAAAGTCAACAACCATGCCTTAAAACAGTTCCTAGGAGTTATAGATATAATTGTGTACTTGCTTGTCTTCTTGTGAGACCTATTGTTGTACTAGCTTTAAGTGAACGTCTATATGCTCAGCTAGAATGTGACCTTGGTACGGTGATGCCCTGTTGATCATCATAGCTTTTAATATATCATCCTGCACAAGTCTTTACAATTGAAATCGACCTTGGATATATATTGTGTTTGCAATCTAGATTCATTACTTTGTATCCTTTCAGTCATTTGCCTTCTTGTTGATGCTTTTCATATTGTTGGTAAACCCTGTGTAACGATAGTAGTCTAAATAAGTTCTTGAATGCAATGATAAGTTCTTGAATGTGAAGATAAGTTCTTAAATACAATGTTAAGTTCTAGATTGTAAAGATAAGTTTTTGAATGCAATGATAAGTTCTTGAGTGTGAAGATAGTTAGACTAAGTTCGTAGGTATTGGGCTTGAACTTAATTAAGTTCGTGGGCTTGGGCCTAAACGAACTTAAGTGATTTAGTTAGAACTTAATCAGTTTATTTTCTTCATCTATGGAGAATAAGAATTTCAGAGCGAGTATTGTGCACGTACGAGCTAGAAAGGTTTTTCGGAGAGTTTCTTGGAGCAATACATTGTGTGGTGTCGGTTATTACATCGGCTAGCATCGTGCTCGGCTCCGTGTTCCGTGCGTGATCATTCTGTTAAGCGTCTAACGAGGATTCCGCACTCGTTGGACAACGTCGCGCCTTCTTCCGATCCGTAGACGTGGTGACCTTACAAGTGGTATCAGAGCCATCGTTATTGTTCTTCGTGTTCGTCACGTTTGGTTGAACATTCATAAGGTTTCTTGGTGTTTTATCGGATAAATCACGTATTTTCGAAGTTTTCAGAATTTTTCAAGCAAATTCATTTGGAAATATTCATGTTAGTTCATATTTTCAGTCGAAATCATTATTTTTAATCCTAAAAACATTGATTTAATCTGAAAACTTGAAAAAATCAAATTTTTGGCTGTTTTCCGAACTTGCGCCGCTCAAACCTAGGGGGTGTTTTTGGGTTCCTCAAACTTCTCAGATACGATCCTCCACGAACTTCTCAGAGCTTCGAATTTGATTTATCCTCGAATTTGTCAGGGATTCGAAGTTGATTTGGTTCCAACTTGTCAGATCTCGAACTTAGTTTTAGGGTTTCTTGAAATTGATATCATTCGAACTTGTCAGATCTCGAACTTGGTGATAGGGTTTCGCGAATTTGATTTGGTACGAACTTGTCAGACGATTTAGGGTTTCTCGAACTTGAAGTCCTTCGAACATGCTGATCTCGAACTTAACTTAAAACGAATTTAATTTTGAAAAAACTTTTGAACTTAAAAAATTAAACGAACTTATTTAAGTCCGCAAGTTTTATTTAAAATTTATTTTAAAAAATTAAATAATTTAAGTTCGTGAACACAAAAGTTTGAAAGAATGTCAAATTTGCATAAATTCTTGGAAATTGACCATGAAGTAGGCAAATCCAACTCACTACCCAAGCTGATGAAGTTAGAAGGCTATTACTGGTGGAAGGACAGATTTGCAGACTTCGCAAGATTTAACGATATGCGTATTTGGATATGCATAGACGAAGGTTATCTTCCTCCAATGCAAGAGCTTGAGGGCAGATTAAAAGTCTTGACGTATCAAAATATGAAAGATGACAACAAGAAGATTTATGAGGCTGAGAATCGAGCTATATCGTCAATTAGAATGGCACTCCCTCTGGAAATTCTACAAACTTTCAGAAATCATAGAACTTCTAAAGAGCTCAGGGAAGCTCTAGAGAAGAGGTGTGAGGGAAATCCTAGGGTTAGAAAGGGGAGAACATAATTGTTAAAGCAGCAGTTTGCAATCTTCAAAGGGCTGAAGAATGAGACCTTGGATGACATAATCACAAGGTTCTACCATCTGTCGACTGAACTTGATAACCACAGTGTTGAGTATCAAGAAACAGAAAAGATAGAAAAGCTTCTAGATGCTTTACCAACAAAGTGGGAGATGTACATGGCACTAATAAAGCATGATGAAGAAAAGTTAGAAACTTTAACTCTGGAAGGAGTCATTGGGACATTGAGAGCCTACAACTTTAAGTTACAGAAGAAGGAGAGAGAGTTTGAACAAGTACAGGATCCTGAAATGTACTTCGGGAAATCAAAGTCATCAACTTCTAGTGAACTGAAGTCAGGGGCCACAGCATTCTTTTCTTGAGAAGAGGAAATACCAGTTGAAGCTGAAGAATCTGGTAGTAGAGCATTCTTAGGGTTTTCTAACCCGGAAGATACACCACATCACTAAGGATCAACATCTCAATGTTATACCAAGATGCCTATGAGTGCTAAATCAGCTGAGGAGCATCTAAATCTTCTAGCTTCGTTTGTAGCAGCTTACGGAAATTGCGTTCAAGGTAAAATCAACGATCCAGCTCTTTGGGAAGAGGACTACGATCAGGTAGATCCGGACAATATAGAACAAATGGACCTACAATGGCAAGTGACCCTGGTAACGCAGTGGGTTAAAAGGTTTTTGAAGAGAACAGGTAGAAATCTGAGTATGAGCAACAATGTTGCATTTGATAAGTCAAAGGTAAAATGTTACAACTGTCAAGGATTCGGACATTTTGCTAGAGAATGTCAGAGACCAAAGGTTGAGAACTATTAGAATCAGAATCAGGGAAGACAAAATTTGGGTAGTTCAGGGAATCAAGCAGCAATAGCTAGTCTATTAATGAATGTATCTTCTAACAGACAGCTAGACAGGACTAATGATTGGAGTACTCATCCGGAGTCTAATGCCAGAGCTTTTATGGCTTAGGTAACTGAGACCGATGAAAGAGCTGAAGTAATAAAGGAGGACACCTAGCAGTCCAATTCAAATCCTTTGATGTCAGAAAAATCTGAGGAGCAGACCACTCTGGAGTTTGCGGCTAAAATGGCCAACATGGAATCAGATCGCAAAAAGGTATCTCTTAACTTTTCTACGTTTCATGATTTATGTGTTTTATGTGCTACGTTAAATGATAGATTGAACCTAGTGCTAGAAACACATGCAACCATGACATCTCAAATCCAATCCTTGAAATCAGAAAATGCTAGTTTGTTAGATATTAAGGAAGATCTTAGGGCTAAGATGAAAGATGATGCTCAAGATGTCGTAGCTCTAAAAGACAAAGTGAGTGAGCAGTGTGTTAGGAAGGAGCTAATTTATGAGCACATAGAGGCCTTGACCAAAGAGATTTCCTTCAAAGATAAAGAATTAGTAGAGGCTAGGGTTAAGGTTGCAGAGACCAATAGTAAGCTTGAAAAGTTTAGTAACTCATTCCTGAATTTAGGCAAAATCTTAGTCGCGCAGAGACAATCTAAGAAACCAATGGGCCTAGGATATCATGAAAGTCCTCCACCATACAATAATAACTATGTGCCTCTACCTCGGGATAAGACCACAGAGACAGTTGAATCAGAGGAAGCGATTGTAATTAAGACTGAAAAGACATCAACAACTAAGGTGTCAACAGCAACCCCTAAGGTTAACAAAACTGTTAAGTTTGTGTAGTCTACTAGTAACATAAAACTAGAAGAGGCAAAAATTGTGTGTAATAATAACCAAGATGTTGTAAACACTGTAGTTGAAATAAAAGAACAGGACACTAGTAAGACCCCTAAGTCAAAGGGTACCTATAAGAAGCCTATTGACAAAATGTCTTGTTTTAGATGTCATGAGAAAATTCACGTTGCTTCTAGTTTTCCCTATAAGAAAGTAGAGTCTACACCGACCATAGGGAAACTAGAACAACCAGCCTTAAAATCAGTGCCTAGTATTGCAAGTTCAAGTAGTTCTCAAAACACTGAGAAGAACTTGAATGCAACACCACGTGTAGGTGCTAAGCAAATACTAGTGTTAATCAGACAGAATGAAGGGCTTAGGACAAATTCACCAAATACATTCCCTAGTCAATCTAGGTAGGGACCACAACCTGTCTTTAGGAGTACTACCCCTAAGACGAGTTATACTCCAGTTAGGTCACATACCCCAAACAGACAGCAGACACCAAGAAGAGCCGAGGAATATAACAGTGAAATGCACTATAATAGAAATTATTCTAAGGCTCCATAGCAAATGTCAACCCAAAGGCCAAGAGTGAACATTAATCACTCAGCTCCACAACCGGTTCTTAATCAAAAACACAAGTCACCTGAAAGGAGAGATGGGTATTTGAAAGAGTTCAAGTATGTGGATGAGAACAGTATTACCAAGTCAGTTTTGGCTTGGGTTCCCCATGATAACTAACTTGTTTTCTTTCATGTGCAGGAGTTAACTACAGGTCATAACAACAAATGGTTCGTAGGTAGTGGTTGCTCACATCACATGACTGGGGAAAGAAGTCTACTGACGGACTTCAAGAGTGGGAAGAAATGGTTTGTGTCATTTACTGGGAATAAAGGAGGAAATATCACTGGAACAGGAGTAGTCACTAATGGGACGATCACTCTTGATCAAGTCTATCATGTAGATAAACTTGATCACAATCTCATTAGTGTATCTCAGATCTGTGATGAAAAAAATTCAGTCATCTTTACTTAAAAAGAAGCGTTAGTGCTAAAGACAGGATTCAAAATACCTGAAGAGTGGATTATGATGAGAGCCCCAAGGGTGAATGATCTGTACATGATGGACATGAATGTAGCAGATTCATCGATGGGAACTATTTATCTATTATCAAAAGCTTTAGAGTCCGAATCTTTATTGTGGCACAGACGTACGGCACACTTGCACCTCAGGAAGATGAACTTCATCACGAAAAATGGCCTTGTGCAAGGTGTTCATCTGAAGAGTTTTTAGTTTGAGGATAAATGTGTACCGTGCAAAAAGGTAAAGCAACATAAGAAGTCACACAAACCGAAGACTCAGAACTCAATTGCTTCCACCTTCGATCTGCTACATATGGATCTCTTCAGTCCAATCAACAAAAAGAATATAGGTGGTAGTTGGTTCTGTTTAGTTATTATTGATGATTACTCACTTTTCTCTTGGGTTTTCTTTATAGGTACGAAGGACGAGACAGCGGGCACGTTGATTGGGTTCTTAGACCAAGTCAAGAACTCATACGGGAAAATGTTAAAACGTATCAGGAGTGATAACGGAACAGAGTTTTAAATTGCCGTGATTGGTGTATATTGCCTAACTAAAGGCATAGTGCATCAATTTAGTGCACCTTATGAGCCACAACAAAATGGGGTGGCTGAACGTAAGAACGGGACTTTGATTGAAGCAGCAAGGACTATGCTCTTGGTTTCAAAGCTTTTGACCATGTTTTGGGGGGAGGCAGTGAATACCGCTTGTCATGTATTAAACAGAGTTCTTACTGTCAAATCACTGAAGAAAACCTGTTATGATGTTCTAAATGAAAGACCACCAAATTTAACTGGCTTTGAACTGTTTGGGGTACCTTGTACTTTATTAAAAACGAAACATCAAACTAAGTTTGGTGAGAAGGCTGACGAAGGACACTTCGTAGGGTATGTAGCAAACTCACCAAAGAATAGGGCTTTTAATAAAAACTACTGGTACAGATGAAATTGTGTTTAACATTGATATCACAAGTTATTCACACAAACCTCAAACCGGTCCAGAATGGTTATTTGATTATGACTCTGTGTTTGAATCATTTAACATTCCGTTTAGTGAAAATGCAGGTACTGTGGAAAACGACTTCTCGTCTTTAAATCTTAACGACGACGGTAGAGTATTTCCAAATACGATCATTCCCACGACATCTGAGACTACATCGACATAAGACGAGTCCCCAACATATCAAGAGCCTTCGTTGCCTACGGATGAGAATCAGACAAATAATTCAGCCTCAGAAGATAGTGATAACGAGGAGAATGTTCAGACTGAAGTTACACCTACATTAGGCGAAATAGGATCAAACTTGGGAGATAAACTTCAGGTCGATGCAATCGAAACATCAAGGATAAATAGGGATAATCCGATAGAAGACATCACAGGAAATCCGTATGCCGGTGTGAAAACTAGGAGTGGTGTAAATAGTAACACAGTGCCGTTATCGATGATCAACGACTCTGAGGCATTTCATATGTGTTTATACTAGTGTTTCATTTCACAAGTAGAGCCAAAGAATGTACAAATGGCTCTAAAGGATAATTCTTGGTTTGAAGCTATGCAAGAGGAACTTTCACAGTGCAGAAAGCTTGAAGTGTTGGAGTTAGTGCCTTTTCCTCGAGGAGAAGTTGCTATGGGGACCAAATAGGTCTTTAAATGCAAACGGGACGATCGGGGCATAGTTACTCGTAACAAGGCAAGACTCGTGGTCAAAGGGTTCAACCAAGAAGAAGGGATAGACTATGACGAAGTGTTTCAAAGGGTTCAAAGTATATCAATTAGATGTAAAGAGTGCCTTCTTGTACGGAAAAGTGAAGGAGTTGGTGTATGTCGAGTAACCGCCAGGGTAGACTGATCCCAAATATCCTGACAGAGTATATAGATTGGATAAGGCTCTGTATGGATTGCATCAGGAACCTAGGGCGTGGTACGAGACACTGTCTACTCACATCTTAGACAATGGGTTTGAGAGAGGGAGAATAGATAGTACACTATTCGTTAAGAGGAAAGGTGAAGACTTTATACTGGTAAAAGTCTACGTGGACGATATCATCTTTGGGTCGTCTAATGAGCAAATGTGCAAGGATTTCGAGAAGGTTATGAAGTCGAAGTTTGAGATGAGTGCGATGGGAGAGCTGAACTTCTTTCTTGGTTTACAAGTTGAACGACGAAAGGAGGGAATGTTTATTCATCAGACGAAGTATGTGTATGACATTTTAGAGAGCTTCAGGATGGAAGGAACAAAGCTTACGGCACACTTCAGTACTCCGATACAAGTCAATCATAATCTCGGACCGGGTACAGATAGTGATACTAATGTGGATCCGACTCTATATCGGGCCATGATCGGGTCACTCATGTATTTAACTGCTTCTCGACATGATATAATGTTTGCTGTTTGTATTTGTTCTAGGTTTCTAGCTAATCCAAAGGAGATGCACATGAAAGCTGTGAAGCAGATTCTAGGATACCTGAAGTCGAAACCGAAGCTGGGACTTTAGTATCATGCTGATGGAGATATGAAATTGGAGGCTTACACGGATTCAGACTATGGAGGGTGTAGCTTAAATAGAAAGTCAACAACATGTGGTTGTCAGTTCCTAGGAGGGAGACTGATGTCCTGGCAATGCAAGAAATAGACTTCGGTAGTCGTATCCACGTGCGAGGCCGAGTATGTAGCTAATGGTAGTTGTTGTTCACAGGTTCTGTGGATTCAACAACAATTGCGGGATTACTGTTTGACTTATACTCATACTCCCATTAGGATAGACAATCAGTCCACAATTGTCATAACCAATAATCCAGTTAAGCACAGTAAGACTAAGCACATAGACAAGAGACATCACTTTATTCGTGACTGTGCTGAGAAAAACTTGATTAAACTGGTAAAAGTTCCAACGGAAGACAATAATGCGGATCTTTTCACAAAGGCATTTGATAGATCACGCTTTGAGTTGTTAGTCCAATTAATGGAATGCGTAATCGAGAGTAACCTGACCTCAATAAATTTTTCTTTCTTTTTAAAGTTTTTAAGTTATTAGTTAATTTTATTAGTTGATGTACTTAAAAAAATGAAAAACAAAAGAAAAAAGAGATAAAATCATAAAAATTCCAAAAAAAAAAAAAAAGAATATTTGAAAATGAGAGAAGTCTTAGAGTCTTAGGTTGAAAGTGACGAAATTTAGCACAGTCTAACAAACTCTAAGTGTCAAACTTTCACACATAACGCACTATGAACTCTAAGTGATATACATATTCTTGTCTGGTATGTTGGTAGGCATAATACATGAAGAATTTCCTAAAAGCTAATAAAATAATCAAGGAAATGTCATATGTCTAACTAACTTAGATGTATGACCAAAAGGTCTTAATTTCTATGTTCAAGGTATACAGACAATGTCTATGAATGAGATATGCAAATTAATCTGGGGGATGTATAGCTTCATCAAAATACATCTTAAACAAAGAAAAAGTTTTGTGACGTAAAGGAAGTCCAAACAAGTCGCTTTGTTGTACGTGAGTACAGACCTGTCACCGCTGTTTTGACTTAAACTAGCAAGATATGTCGCTTTGTTGTACGTGAGTACAGACCTGTCACCACTGTCTTGCTAACATAAGAGGAACTCTAAGACAAACTAAGACACTCCGACCTTTGCCTTTTAAAGATAATTTGAAAATATCAAAAAGTCATAATCACTGTGTGTCTGCCTTGATCATAGAAGTATGTCTAAGTATGGGACACGTAAGGTAGTTTCTTGATAAATAAAAAGGCCAAAGGAAAATCTTAAGTGTTGAGTGTTTAAATGGACAGACATACCGACAATCGACTTGGAGTGTATGTTACGACAAACAATCAAAGGAATAAATTCCAAAGTGTGAAAGTGCAATATTGAAAGTTCGTTGAAACCGATATCTGATTGAACCTTCTTTGACTATCTCGCAAAAATATTCAGTTAGTGTATTTTTATCTTTAAATTTCTGCGATTTAATCTTACTTTATTTTATTTTATTTTATTCTATATTATTTTACTTTAGTTTTAATTTAATTTGGTTCATTTTACTTTTATTTTTAATAAATAGGATCGAGGTCATGTACTAGGATGCAGTTTAAGTTGGAGAACAAAATTGCGTGATAATCTGTATGCTTAGTGTGAAATATTTCAAAAAGTTGAAAAAGTTTCGAAAAGTTGAAAAAGTTGAAATTTTTTCAAAGATTTTCAAAATTTCCACTTAAGTTCGGATCTAGCCTAAGTTTGAAATGTCAAACGAATTAAGTTTATTCGAACTTAATGAGGATAAGTTCGAAGCACAGTAGGGTATAAATAGGGCCGTCACATTCAAAGATACTCACCTACTCTCAAACTTCCCTCCTCACGAACTTAACCGGGCGATTCCGAACTTATCCAGGAGACATCGAACTTGTCGGGTTTTCGATCTTAATTCCTGTTACACGAAGATCTACATAGTGTTTCCTCGAACATACACTTAACAAGTTGTGTTTTAACTCAAAATCAACTAAGTAAGTGGATTTTAGGACTTTTTAGTGTTTAAAATCGAGAATTTTAAGTTTATTCTAACCAAATACTAGGTGGTTCAAATCACAAAGTATAGGGTTATAATACTTGAAATAAAGCCTCAATAAACTACATTAGAACCTAATAGGACTAGATTCATGAGTCAGTTAAGTCTAAAAGGTTTAAATCATGGGTTTGATGTTATCTTTGCCGACTTCAAACTTGTTCTACAAGTCTCGAACTTGTCAGGTCTTCAAACTTAATTAGAATATCTGCAAGTTCAAAGACAGACATGTTCGAAGAAGTTTCTCAAATTTAAATAAGTTCCAAGGTCATCAAACTGTTCGAATATAAGTAAGTTCGAAGGGACTGTCTTCTCGAATTTAAGTAAGTTCGAACGTGATTAAGTTCGTTCGAACTTAAACAAGTTCGAATGACTAAAATTTTTTTTCCAAAATTGATTTTTAACATTTTAACTGTTTGTTGTGTGTGTAGGAATGGCTGATCGTGCTTTCTGCAACAAGCCCAATATGATAATAACCATAGACCTTCAAGCAGCAGAGGCGCAGCCTTACAGACAGATTTTGGAATTCCTGACTCGTTCTAGAGTCGCGTACGCCATGTCACACAATCCTACGCTCATACTGCAATATACCCGTCAGTTATGGGCATCCCTACATGTCGACAGCTCAGTAGTACCTCCGCTTTTAAGGGCTACAGTAAATGGACAACTGAGCTCGTTCATAGCAGATAATCTGAGGACAATTCTTCAGTTGGGCACAACTGATCAAGAAGATGGGTCGATTGATTTTCCGGCGGCTATAAGGCAAGCGGCCTTTCAACGAATGGGCTATGCTCAGGATACACTTGATGCATGCCATGCTGGTGTGTTTTGCACCAAAGAAAGCTGGATTTGATACGATGACATCCAAGCTTCAATCGGGGATGAGCTCGTTTCTATATAACAAGCCGTTTAGTTTTTCGGGATTTTTCTTTGGGGAGTTTGTCCACCAGATCACAGCTCCTGCACGAGAACGATTTTTGATGTATCCAAGATTTGTGATGATAATCATAAGGCAATTTTCACCCAATCTTCCTCAATTGCCAGAAAAGGTTGCAGTAGCAGCTATCGATAAGTGAATTTTCGCAGATTGCCAATCACACAACTCGAGGAGGGCGGAGCAGGTTAGGCCCCAAATGACTCCTCTGTTCGGAGCCATCATAGATCCGGGGTTTGTGGTAACAAATTCCGAAGACTGGGAAGTTGATGAGCCTCAACAACAGAAACCAGTTGCTCAGGTACAGCCTCCACCAAGAACGACAGCGGCAGCTGCGGCTTCTACATCAGGACCTCATGCTGACCCGATTCAACAGACATTGGAGGAGATTTTTGCACAAGGCGAAGCAGCCCAGGAATCCATTTCAGAGGAGCTTATTAATGATATTCTGGAACCGCCTAGGGCGGTGAATGACATTTTTGAAGACATTGAGCACTACCAGCATGAACAAGCAGAAGGGAATGTGGAGTTTGCTTCTGATACAGACTCAGATTCAGATTATGAAAGAGACTTGATGGAAGCAGCAAATCCTTCCACTCCTTTTGTGACTCATGGGTCTAGAGTGGTAGTACAACGCAAAAAAGATCATCGTCCAGCATTCACTCTTCAAGATGAAGATACAGGAGACGAAGATAAAGAAGAGGCATTGGTAGCAAGGCATCAACGGGCGAAGCGCCAACGCCTAGTTCAAGAAGCTCCATCATCTTCAATCGCCGCTCCATCAACATCAACAACCGCTACTTCAACTTCAACCGCCATTCCATCACCATCCACAGCTACTGCCACTCCATCATCATCCACATCAACAGACGACCAACGCATCTCGCAATCGAAAGCTAAGGTCGATTTCCAATCAGTCCAAATTCTCCAACTTACCAGGGCAATCACCAAGCTTCAACAGCACAATACACATTTGGATGAGTAGAATGCCTATCTTCAACAGACTGGGAATGCCTAGCAAAATCAAATTGCAACTCTTCAGACCCTAAAGGAGAAAATATTAAAAGATCATGCAGCTCAGGGGGAGAGTTGTAGAGGAGATTAGCTGAGGGGAGCCAGGAGAGAGGATGAAGGAGGTGACCCTGGTGCACAATCGAAAGACAGTGAGCTAGCAGATCTTTCACAATAGACTACTCAGCAAGCTGATCTGCAGGGGGAGCCTGGATCATCAGGCGCAGGCTCAGATAAAGATAAAGGCAAGGCTCCCGAAGCTTCAGAACCGGTTCAAGATGAAATGATTGGAGCCTTGGCTGGATTGGATGACGAGGATGTAATTTTTGATTTTGAAGACGACTTAGATCTGGAAGGGCTTGAGGAAGGTGAAATCATTCCTAATGATATAGGTGATTGGAAGTCAGATGATGAGGTGATAATGGATGAAGATGATGAAGTAGATGAAGTGGTCATTGAAAAGCAACCTGTCACGGAGCTATACGAGAATGAAAATCAGAATGTGATAGACATTGATATGCTGAGATCAGCAGATTATGATGAATTAGAATCTGATACAACTGCCAGGGAGCTGACCAAAGAAGAAAAAAGGAACCTCTGGTTCAAGAAAGAAGAGAAAAGGGCAGAATTGGCTGTGAAAGAAAAAATAAAGTTGCATAGTCCAGGAAAGTTATCTGGATGGATTCTTAGCTGGTTCTTTGATAGAGAACTGCAGCTATTTGTTCTAAAGGAAGAGATGGGCTTCAGTACCTGAGGAGAAAACTTAATGTTTTTAATTCATTGCCTAAGTGTGAAGTAAAG
Source organism: Centrapalus pauciflorus (assembly GCA_020465985.1). Taxonomy (NCBI): domain Eukaryota; kingdom Viridiplantae; phylum Streptophyta; class Magnoliopsida; order Asterales; family Asteraceae; genus Centrapalus; species Centrapalus pauciflorus. Next base: position 80,057 of record JAANYP010000542.1, read on the forward strand.
GAGTTGGCATGGAAAAATTTAATCAACTTGGGAGACGACCAATATGCTGAAGTGATAGCAAAAATTATCAGAAAAGAAGGTCGGTCTGGGAGGTTTGATAGAATAAAGCCAAGGTCAGGGAAGAGAGTCATGGATGAATCAAGAATAGATCCATTGACTGGTAAGGCGTGGATGAAAATGTATTATAAACCCGTTAGGTGCTTAAAAAAAGTTCCGTTGAAGACTATGCCACAGGACGTTCTGAAGAACATGAAGTGGTGGTACGTTGACAACGAGACAACCGAAGCAATAATGGAAGACGAAGAAGAGAAAGTGAAGGTTGGAGCTCAGAAGGCAAGAAGTACCAGAAATTTGTTAAAGTTTGCATTGAACAGGGTCTGTATGCAGGTAGCGATTTAAATAAGCCTAGTTCAGTAGATCAATGAATATCTAACTAGAAGCTATCGTCAAGGGGGAGTCTGCTGGTACACTCTATGTGACGATAGCAGTCTAGATATGTAATAGATAGTCATATATAATAGATGAGGCTTTATTAATACAAGTCTTGTGTGTTTGATTGTATTTGATGTCTACACTTACATTTTAAGTTCTAGATTGTAAAGATAAGTTCTTGAATGCAATGATAAGTACTTGAATGTGAAGATAAGTTCTTAAGGCTAAAGCCACGAACTTAAATCACATCATACCAACTTAGTTAGACTAAGTTCGTAGGTATTGGGCTTGAACTTAATTAAGTTTGTGGGCTTGGGCCTAAACGAACATAAGTGATTTAATTAGAACTTAATCAGTTTATTTTCTTAATCTTTAGAGAATACGAATTTCAGAGCGAGTATTGTGCACGTACGAGCTAGAAAGGTTTTTCAGACGAGGATTCCGCACTCGTTGGACGACGTCGTGTGGGGTTGGTTCTTACATCGGCTAGCATCAAGTTCGGCTCCGTGTTCCGCGCGTGATCATTCTGTTAAGCGACAAACGAGGATTCCGCACTCGTTAGACGACGTCGCGCCTTGATCCGATCCGTAGACGTGGTGACCTTACACATATGCTTCTGCACAATTCAAGTCTGAATAAGTCTATGCCAGCCTATGATTAAGTCTACTATGATGTCCGCCCACATTGATTTACTGGTAGCTATCCCATTACGTAGCTGATCCCAACATTTTAAAGTGTGTGTGTGGGAATAGACATCATCCGTTCTTAAGTCCTACGTCTCACAATGTCCGGCTAATAGCGGCAGCCTAGCTAAAATCGCGCTTAAAGTCAAAGGCCTAAAGTCAAACTCAAGTCTCCACTTTAATTGTCATTGCATGTTAACTGTTAAATCTATAAACTCACGAAGCCCGATGCTTATAGTTGTTGTTGAATCTTATTACAAGAAAATTTATATTAACAGAATGCAAAAAGAAGTTGTGATGTGTGTGTGTGTGCCTGTGTTTGTATTGCATGAAAATAAAACATCCAAGACTTGTCTTGGATGTATGACTCGGATGTGTGACCCAACAACCCTTTTTCATGTACAAGTTTCTAGGTTGGGTGAATGTATTTCATAATGTTCCAAGACTCACACCAACTGTGAGTCTCGTATCTGGACATTAGCAAGCAAACAACAACCTTTTTCTCTATAATTCATTTGAAGTCTCGGATGTTCAAAGCAAAGGAATAACACCAGCCCAACAAATATATATATATATAAGTGCAACGTCATTTTCATTTCTATTTCGTGTAAATCTCGGAAGCGTGTGTGAGCAAACAACAACCTTTTTACTCCCTTTTCAAATCATATAAAAGTTAAGTGTTTGTGTGTTTGTGTTGTGTCAAAATCCAAGACTCGCCGTTGTTGAGTATCTCATATGTTCTGTAATAGGGACAGCAGCCGAAATTTACACATGTGAGAATGAGCAAAAATCATAGCCCTTTCTTTAATTCACAAATGTATAAGTAAGGTAAGTGAAAGATCCGAGATTCTCATCTTTATGAATCTCGGATGAATTGATATGGACAAAAGTGAGAAGCTGCAACAAACATACAGCATCAGTAGATACTTCCATACACAAATAGTTTAAGCACATGTGTGAGTGTGTGTCCTGTACATGAGGTGTGTGCAGACACGGAAAAATGCGTATATATATATATATATACATATGTGTGTGTGTGTGTGTGTGTGTTTGGGTGTATCGCTGGAAATGGAAATAAATAAAGTCCTTATATATACATTGATGTATATGAATTGTGTGTGTTCTGTGTTGTTGGACAGCAGCAACAAACATATAAGATCAATAAATACATGCATATAAAAATAGTTAGATCATTTTGTTTTGTTGTGTGCTGTTTAGAGGGTGTATAAACATGTTGTGTGTGATCTGTGATTGAGGATACTAGCACTTTAATACCATATTTAAGTCATCATGTTGCATATATATATGTATGTGTTTTATAATTTTAAAATAGAAAGTGAGCAACAAGTATGATGTATACATGTGTGCTTAAGTATGATGTAAGCTTATGTATTAAACACATAATTTGTGTTCAGAAGCCAAGTATATACATATATTCAAGGTTCAAGTTACTTATTGAAGATCAACTTGAGATCTGGCTACCGTCAGTTGAGAGTTAGAGATGAAAATGTGCCTAAGATAGCATTTCGGACACGCTATGGACACTACGAGTTTCTTGTGACGCCATTCGGGTTGACTAACGTACCCTATAATAACGTGAACTTTAGTTAGCGACAATTAAACCAGTTTAACGTTAGTTAGTAAGTCAAATGGAATTTGTACTAAGTGATTAAAATGTAAGACTATAAAAGCCATAATTAAGTTATATATGCTAAATTATAATAGTGCTGATGTTAATAAAAGAAATGAAAGAAAGTAATTAAAATTTGTAATGACTAATTAAATCCTATAACAAAAGTATATATTTGTAGTGTTAAAAGTACTAGTAATGCAAGTTTCGGGGCTATATTGTAAAATAAAGAAAAGCTAAGCAAATAAAAAGCCTCAAATTCATTCACTGCACATTTTTCAATTGCAAGAAATTAAACTCTCTCTCTCTCTCTCTCTCTCTCTCTCTCTCTCTATCTATCTATTTCTCTCTAAACTTACGGCTCATTGAGAATCATCACGAAGAATTCAAAATAGCAACTAGATTCAAGAGTAAAGCAAGAAATCATCAAACAACTATAATCTATCAGGATACAAGGTAATTTTCCTTTGAATTTGTTCTTATGTGTGCATATTGGAACTTACGTGTCCTGGGAAAATTAGTGTGAGTTCATTAATTCAAAACCATGAAAGTGGATCAAGTTTAGTGTTACAAACTTAAAATAAACCCCATGCATGTCCTTCTTATGTGACTAATTGACCACCTTGGCAAGATGAAGCCTTAATTCCAATTCTGAACTTTAAATTCTGAAACTAATTATTTGTAGTTTTCCAAGATCATTTCTTTATGTTTTGATCGATCTTTTTGAAGGCCACAAAAGCCATTTGGACTTCGGCCATGGTTGTATGCATATGTTTGTGTCTTTATCCATCAAATTGGAGAATGAATTCACCTTTAACCTTCTATACTGGTTGCTGGAAATTGATAAAATCAGAAAGGGAAAAGAACTATGATGTGTGCGTGTCCTTGTGTTTGTATTGCATGAATATAAAACATCAAAGACTTGCCTTGGATGTATGTCTCGGATGTGTGATTCAATAGCCCTTTTTCATGTACAAGTCTTTGGGTTGGGTGAATGTATTTCATAATGTTCCAAGACTCACACTTGCTCAGAGCTGGATATTAGCAAGAAAACAACAACCTTTTCCTCTCTATCTCATTTGAAGTCTCGGATGCTCAAAGCTCAGGAACAATACCAACCCATCTCACACAAACACACAAACACACACACACACACACACACACACATATATATATATATATATATGTATATGTATATATAAGTGCAACATCATTTTCCTTTCTATTTCATGTAAATCTCGGAAGCGTGTGTGAGCAAACAGCAGCCATTTTACTCCCTTTTCAAATCATATAAAAAGTTAAGTCTTTCTGTGTTTGTGTTGTGTGAAAATTCGAGACTCACCTTTGGTGAGTATATTAGATGTGTAGTAATAGGGAAAGCAGCAAAAATTTATACATGTGTGAATGAGCAAAAATCAAAGCCCTTTCTTTAATTCCCAAATGTATAAGCAAGGTATGTGAAAGATTCGATATTCTCATCTTTGTGAATCTCGGATGTATTGATATGGACAAAAGTGAGAAGCTGCAGCAAACATACAACATCAGTACATACTTTCATACACAAATAGTTTATGCACATGTGTGAGTGTATGTGTTGTACATGAGGTGTGTACAATCACTGAAAAATGCATATATGTGTGTGGGTGTATCACTTGAAATAGAAATAAATAAATAACCAACAGTCCTTATATATAAATCAATGTATGTGAATTGTGTGTTTTGTGTTGTTGGACAGCAGCAACAAACATATAAGATCAATAAATACATGCATATAAAAATAGTTAGATCATTTTGTTTTATTGGGTGATGTTTAGAGGGTGTATAAACATGTTGTGTGTGATCTGTGATTGAGGATAGGAGCACTCTTAATACCTTATTTAAGTCATCATGTTGCATATATATATGTATGTGTTTTATATGTTTAAAACAGAAAGTGAGCAACAAGTATGATGTATAAATGTGTGCTTAAGTATGACGAAAGCTCATAGATTAAAAACATATTTTGTGTCAAGAGGCCAAGTATATACATCTTTTCAATGTTCAAATTACTTATCGAAGATCAACTTGAGATCTTGCTACCATCAGTTGAGAGTTAGAGACGAAAATATGCCGAAGATAGCATTCCGAACGCACTATGGACACTACGAGTTTCTTGTGACACCATTCGGGTTGACTAACACACCCTATAACAACCTGAACTTGAATTAGCGACAATTAAACCAGTTTAACGTTAGTTAGTAAGTCAAATGGAATTTGTACTAAGTGATTAAAATGTAAGACTATAAAAGACATAATTAAGTTACATATGCAAAATTATAATAGTGGTGATATTAATAAAAGAAATGAAAGAAAGTAAGTAAAATTTGTAATGACTATATAAAACCTATAACATAAGTATATATTTGAAACGTTAAAAGTACTAGTAATGCAAGTAATGTAGCTATATTGTAAAATAAAGAAAAGCTAAGACAATAAAAAGCCTCAAATTCATTCACTGCTCATTTTTCAATTACAAGAAATTAAACTCTCTCTATCTCTATCTCTGTCTCTCAATCTCATAATTATCTCTAAACTTACGGTTCTCTGGGAATCATCACAAAGAACTCAAAATAGCAACAAGATTCAAGAGTAAAGCAAGAAATCATCAAACAACTATAATCTATCAAGATACAAGGTAATTTTCCTTTTAATTTGTTCTTATGTGTGCATATTGGAACTTACGGTTCCTGGAAAAATTAATGTGAGTTCATTACTTCAAAATCATGAAAGTGGATAATGTTTAGTGTTACAATCTTAAAAAAAACCCCATGCATGTCCTTCTTATGTGACTAATTGACCATATTTGCAAGATGAAGCCTTAAATCCAATTCTTAACTTTAAATTCTGAAATTATATATTTATTGTTGTCCAATATCATTTCTTACTATTATAATCGATCTTTTTGAAGGCCACAAAAGCCATTTGGCCTTCGGCCATGGTTGTATGCATATGTGTGTGTCTTTATCCATCAAATAGAAGCATGAAATCACCTTTAACCTTCTATATTGGTTGCTCAAAAATTGATAAAAACATAAAGAGAAAAGAAGCCGTGATATGTGCGTGTGCTTGTGTTTGTACTGCATGAAAATAAAACATCCAGGACTTGTCTTGGATGTATGTCTCGGATGTTTGATTCAACAGCCCTTTTTCATGTACAAGTGTTTGGGTTGGGTGAATTGTATGGTCACCATCCTACGGATCCAATCTTGACGCGACACCTTCCAACGAGTGCGGAATTTTCGTTAGGGGTTTATCGGATTCTCTCCAAAACACTCTGCTAATCACACACAAGTTCGGAATCTCCTCACACACGAATTTCTGCGCGAATACATAATCAAAACTGATTAAACCTTAATTATAACCATCAGATTCGAACTTAGCCTGGACAAGTTCAAGAAGGCCCAAGCCCATGAACTTGTCCACCAATAAGTTCGAACCAGGGCTTTGAACTTATTCTAGAACTTGTCTTTGAACTTATGTTTGAACTTATCTTTGAACTTATCTTTGAACTTATATTTGAACTTATGTTTGAACTTAAGTAAAACATTAAACACAAACAAATTCAAACATATATACAATCAATATCAAACATATTTTAAACATGGATTGACGTGCAATTACGAAAACTTGAACTGTTACAAAACATTATCTACACTTAGACTGCTATCGTCACACAGGATGCACTAACAGACTCCCCCTTGACGATAGCTTCTAACTAGATATACACTTTGTCTAAGTACTAGGTCTATTGAAAACACTACCAGCATATAAACCCTTTTCTATACAAACCTTGACCACCTTTTGATACTTCCTGCCTTCCGATCTCCAACCTTCGTGGAAATAGATAGGTTGTTCATGAAGTTTCTGCAGGTCATTTTGAGATAGGTTTACAAGATGTAACATGTCATATACTTTCAAAATTACTTTGTCCTCATAGTCCTCCATTACTGCCTCAGCTGTTTCGTTGTCGACATACCACCACTTCATGTTTGCAAGAACGTCATGTGGCATAGTCTTCAACGGAACCTTCTTTAAGCATCAACTGGTTTGTAAACCATCTTGGCCCATGGTTTCCCAGTATGAGGATCTATTCTTGTCTCGTCTTCCACTCTCTTTCCCGATCTAGGCTTCAGTCTTTCAATCCTTCCAGATCTACCCTCCCTTCTAATAATTTTAGCAACAATTTCAGCATAAGGGTCATCTCCTAGGTTGATTAGATTCATCCATGATAGCTCTTTCACCTCACATTTAGGCAGCGTATTAAAGACTTTCAAAGTTCTTCTCAGATACTGCAGCCCATCTCGTCTCTTCAACACAAAGAGTTGTAGCTCTCTATCGAAAAACCAGCTAAGAATGCCTCCAGACAACTTTCCTGGAATAGACAATCTCATTTTCTTCTTTACAGCTAGCTCATTTCTTTTCTCTTCCTTTCTAAACCACAGCTGTCTTTTCTCTTCATTTGTAAGTTCCCTTTCAGGCTCCTCACTCTCTGATTCAACATTAAAAGCATCTTTAAACGCATCGATGTCTATCAAATTCTGTTCAGCTGTAGTGTATGTATCTGTGATAGGACTCTGTTGAATAATGTTGGTACATCCCGTGTGACGATAGTAGTCTAAGTTGTCTTACATTGTGATTTAGCATATGTTTGTTATATATATATTATGTATGATTGATGATTATCAGTGTTTGTATGTTTGAACTTGATGTAACGTATTACAAGAAGTTCAAACATAAAGTTCAAAGATAAAATCAGTCATAAGGTAATATCATAAGTTTCAAACACTTAGTTGTATATGTCAAAGGCTAGATTCGAATTGCATAAGAGGATACATTCGAATCTGTGATAGATTCGAATGAGACCTTAGATTCGAATATAGGATAGATTCGAGACTGTCATGTTGGACAGACTCGAATGGGCCTTGGGCCAGATTCGAGTCTGACCCACATCAGATTCGAATCTGGGTCTATAATTAGGGATAGACTCGAATGATTAGGGACTTTTTGCAGAATTCGTGAGGAATTAAGCAAGAGGCGATCTCGAGTTTATCAGCTAGGTGAGTGCCGTTTCGGAGAGAATTAGTACGTAGGATCGTTCGTGTGTCGTTCGTTCAGCGTCTAATAGTCTCCGTGTTCCGTTGGTTGAGAGTTGTCCGTCTAACCGTCAACGAGGATTCCGCACTCGTTCACGGATCCGCGTCTAGATAGATCTTGCAGTGGTAGACCTTACAAGTGGTATCAGAGCCTACGGAGTGTTCTTGGTGTTCTTCGTGTTCATCAGATACATTCTAGGTTTCTTGACGCTAGTTGGACGGTTTTGCTCTCAAAAACGTGTTTCTGAGCTTAGCAAATTCATATTCGGGAAACACTTTGTCGTTTTTCACGTTTTTGGTCGAAATCATTATTTTTCTTTTGAAAAATAGTGGTTTAATCTGTAAAACGTCAAAAAATCAAAGTGTTAGCCGTTTTTCGAGTTTGCGGCGCTCGAATCTATAGGGGTAATTAGGGTTTCACTTTAGTCTCGAGTCTAACCTAAATACGCTCCTTTCGAGTCAATTTCAGTGTGTTTCGAGTCTACTTTGTTTCGAATCTGTTACTTCATTCGAATTGGATCTCGAGTCTGTGTTGTTTCGAGTTTATTTCGAGTTTGTTACTGTTTCGATTCTGTGCTTCGAATCTGCTAGACATTCGAATCTACTGAAGCCTTCGAATCTAAGGACCATCGAATCTAAGGAGTTGTTCGAATCTGACAATCATTTCGAATCTAATTGACTTTTAAGACTTAATCGAATTTAATCTCAACAGATTTAATATTAATTAGTTTCGAATCTATCTAGATTCGACTAAGTTAGTCTAAATCAGTTTCGAATTAAATTAATTAAGTTCAAATTCAATTTGTTTCAGAAAAGATGTCAAACCTTCAGAAATTCCTTGAGATGGATCACGAAGTTGGGAAGGCAAATGCACCGCCAAAGCTGATGAAAGTTGAGGACTATTACTGGTGGAAGGACAGATTTACGGATTTTGTACGATTCAACGATATGCGCATGTGGGTGTGCATAGATGAAGGGTACATTCCACCAGTATCTGAAGTTGAAGGCCGTCAAAAGGTCTTGTCATATCAGATGATGAAAGAGGATGACAAGAAACTATTTGAAGCTGAGAACAAAGCTTTCTCCATAATCCGTATGGCTTTACCTCAAGATATTTTACACACATTTCGGACTCAAAGGACGTCGAAGGAACTTTGGGAGTCTCTCCAGAAAAGGTGTGAAGGTAATCCTCGGGTGCGTAGAAAGCGTACAGAGCTGTTGACTCAACAATTTGCTTTTTTCAAGGCTATTAAGGATGAACAGTTGGATGATATTATCACAAGATTCTATCATCTGATAACGGAACTTGAAAGTCATGGAATTGAGTATTCGGACACTGACAAGAACAACAAGCTTCTTGATGCCCTACCAGCCAAATGGGCTATGTACGTGGCAATGATTAAGCTGAATGAGGATAAATATTATGCTCAATCACTTGATGACATTGTGGGAACGTTGAGGGCATATCACTTCGAGATGATTAAGGCTGAGACTGATTACGAGCAAGTCCAGAATCCGGCTATGTATTTTGGAAAGACATCTAAATCATCAGTGACAGCTGAACCGAAGAGTGCTACAGCGTTTTTCACTGGAGAAACGTCATCGCCACCAGAGTCCGAAGACTCACTGAATCGCGCGTTCTTAGGGTTAGGAAGATCGGAAGAACCGCAACCTCAAGTCCAACAGGCATCGACCAGTCAGAGCTATTCGAAGATGCCCATGAGCGCAAAGTCAGCGGAAGAGCATCTGAATCTACTTGCTTCGTTTGTGGCCGCTTATGGAAATTGTGTTCAAGGGAAGATCAATGATCCGGCTCTTTGGGATGAAGATTACGATCAGGTCGACCCTGATGACTTAGAGGAAATGGATCTTAAATGGCAACTGGCCATGGTGACCCAGAGGGTTAAAAGATTCATTAAGAGAACTGGAAGGAATTTGCAGATGAATAACAAGGGGATCGGGTTTGATAAGTCCAAGGTGAAATGCTATAACTGTCAAGGACTAGGACACTTCGCCAGGGAGTGCCAGAGGCCAAAGGTAGAGACATACCAGGGACAGAGCCAACATCAGGGACAATTCCAAAATCAGTCCCAACAAAGATACCTTCCGAGTTCCTCATCTGGTCAAGCCAATCTAGCGGGTCTTTTATCCAATGTCACTTCTGACAGACAGCTAGATGGTACCTATGACTGGAGTTCACATCCTGAGTCAAATGCTAGAGCTTTGATGGCTGAAGTTACGGAGAATGGTTGTGAAGAAGACGAGCAGACCACACGGGACAACAGTCCGATGTGGGTAGAGAAGGCGAATGATCAGACCGTGCTGGAGTTTGCTGCTCAGATGGCCAACGTGGAATCTGATAACTCTAAGGTTAGTCTTTCTTATTCTCTATTTTCAGAATTATGTGCTTTGTGTGCTACTTCTAATGATAGGTTAAATCTAGTCTTAGAATTACACAAAACCATCTCTGCTCAAAATGAAAACTTAAAAATAGAAAACGCTAGCCTAAATGATATAAAGCAAGACTTAAAAGAAAAGCTTAAGGCTGATGCTCAAGACGTAATAGTTCTAAAAGACAAACTGAGTGAGCAGTGTGTTAGGATAGAGCTTATGTATGAGCACGTAGAGGCCTTGACCAAAAGTCTGAAGGACAAGGACATAGAGCTAGCCGAGACCAAGGTTAAGGTAGCAGAGGCAAACAGCAAGTTGGAGAAGTTTAGGAATTCAAGCTTAAATCTAGGAAAAGTCTTAGATGCCCAAAGACAGTCTAAGAAGCCTGTAGGTCTAGGTTTTCACGAAATTCCTCCACCTTTCAATGCTAATTATGTGCCTCAACCTCAGGAGAAAACTGACAAGTCAGTAGACTTAGAGGACCTACCTGAACCGACACCTGAGCCTACCATTGATAATACACCTAAGGTGGTTGACTCAATCGTCAAGGTCAAGAAAGTGAAATTTGTGTCTTCCTCCAGTGAAACACCTGCAGGAAAACAGAAAATTTCATGGGCTGACCAGGTCGAAGAGACAGACACTGTAGATGTACAAAAGGCTGTAGACACTAGTGAGACACCTAGATCTAAGGGACCAACCAAAAAGTCCATGGATAAGATGTCTTGCTTTAGATGTCACGAGAAAGGGCATGTTGCTTCTCACTGTCCACTTAGGAAAGCAGATGTTACGCCTAAGACAGTGAACCCAACACCTGTTAAGCCCTCATCCAGTGTGGCAAGCAGCAGTAGTTCTCAACCTACCGAGAAAACTGTGCAGGCCGCACCCAAACAAGTTGTGAAGAATACACCGGTTAAGGTTGGACCAAAGGAAGTGATTAGGACAAATTCACCGAATCGTGTCAATAAGCAATCTAGGTCAGCACCACAACAAGTCTATAGGAGCACCACACCTAGCAGGTCACACACTCCAGTTAGGTCTCATACTCCAGTTAGACAATATGCACCGGTAAGAGCTCAAGGATCACAGTCAGAAATGGCATATAATAGAAATTATTCCAGAGCTCCACAACAAATGCCTACACCCAGGCAAAGAGTGAACTTAAATCACTCGGCACCACAACAGAATTCAGTTCAAAGGCCCAAGTCACCTGAACGGCGAGATGGGTACTTGAAAGAGTTCACGTATGTGGACGAGAATGGTATTACCAAGTCAGTCATGGCTTGGGTTCCCCGTGATAACTAACCTATTTTCTTTCATGTGCAGGAGATAACTACCGGTCCAAACAACAAGTGGTTCGTCGACAGTGGTTGCTCCAGGCACATGACGGGGGAAAGAAGTCTTCTCACAGACTTCAAGGGGGGTAATAGGGGATTTGTATCATTCGCGGGTAACAAGGGTGGAAATATCACTGGAACTGGAGAAGTCACTAATGGGACGATTACTTTGGATCAAGTTTATCACGTCGATAAACTGGTTCATAATCTCATTAGTGTCTCTCAAATCTGTGATAAGAAGAACTCGGTGTTATTTACTGACACTGAGGCGTTAGTGCTAAAGCCTGGATTCAAGATACCTGAAGAGTGGATATTGATGCGGGCGCCAAGGAAGAATGACTTGTACATGCTCGATATGAACAAGCCAGATACTTCGATGGGTCCGATCTGCCTACTATCAAAAGCTTCAGAGACGGAGTCCGTACTGTGGCACAGACGTATGGCTCACCTGCACCTGAGGAAGATGAATTACATAACGAAGCATGGACTGGTGCAGGGTGTGCCCATGAAAAGTTTTCAGTTCGAGGATAAGTGTCTACCTTGCATGAAGGGCAAACAACACAAGAAGACACACAAGTCCAAGAAGCAGAATTCCATAGCCTCAACATTCGATCTGTTGCACATGGACCTTTTCGGCCCAATCAACAAAAGGAGTATTGGAGGTAGTTGGTACTGCTTAGTTATCACCGACGATTACTCACGTTTTTCTTGGGTTTTCTTTTTAGGTACAAAGGACGAGACGGCTGCAAGGCTCATCGGGTTCTTGGACCAAGTGGAGAACTCATACGGAACTAGGGTTAAAAATATTCGTAGTGATAATGGAACTGAATTCAAAAACACTGTAATTGGTGTATATTGCCTATCAAAGGGCATAGTGCATCAATTCAGTGCACCATATGAACCTCAACAGAATGGGGTGGCCGAACGTAAAAATAGAACTTTGATTGAGGCTGCAAGGACTATGCTTTCGGATTCAAAGCTTCCTACCATGTTTTGGGGGGAGGCAGTGAATACCGCGTGCCACATTTTAAACCGAGTCCTTACAGTCAAATCATTGAACAAAACATGCTATGAAATTTTGAATAAACGGCCACCTAACTTAACTGGATTCGAACCGTTTGGAGTACCATGCACACTTTTAAGAACAAAACATCAACCGAAGTTTGGTGAAAAGGCTGACGAAGGATACTTCCTAGGTTATGTGCCAAACTCACCAAACAAACGGGTGTTTAACAAAACAACTGGTACTGTGGAGATTGTGTATAACATTGAAGTCACAAGTTATACACATGAACCCCAAACTGGTCCGGAATGGATATTTGACTATGATAAGTTATTTGAGTCTTTTAACATTCCTCTGGATGATAATGCAGGTACAATCGAGAAGGACATGGCGACGTTGCATCTGAACGACGATGGCCAAATCTTTCCAAGGACCACGTTCGAATCTACGTCCGAGCCTACTGCGACTGTAGATGGGTCTCCAGAAGTTGCTGATCAAGAGGCACCTAACACTGAGAATCAGACTCAAGCATCAAGTTCTGCCTCTGAGGAAAATATCCGTGAGGAAGAAAATGTAGAAGCTGAGCCTGTTCCCCCTTTAGGTGAAATAGGATCCAACTTAGGAGATAATCTAAGGGTTGATGAAATAGAGACCTCTAGGATTAACAAGAACCATCCAATAGATAGCATCATAGGAAATCCTAACGAGGGTGTGAGGACTCGGAGTAGTGTAAATTGTCGATGATAAACGACTCCGAGGCATATCACACATGTCTATATTCGTGTTTCATATCGCAAGTAGAGCCCAAAAATGTGCAAATGGCACTTAAGGACAACTCCTGGGTTGAAGCGATGCAGGAAGAACTTTCACAATTTAGGAAACTAGAAGTGTGGGAGTTAGTTCCGTTACCTCGAGGGGAGATTGCAATAGGAACCAAGTGGGTTTTTAAGTGCAAAAGAGACGATCGGGGTATAGTCACGCGCAACAAGGCGAGATTAGTTGTAAAGGGTTTCAACCAAGAGGAGGGAATCGATTACAACGAGGTGTTTGCACCTGTAGCAAGGTTAGAAGCAATTAGGTTGTTTTTAGCTTTTGCCTCCTTCAAGGGATTTAAGGTATATCAGTTGGATGTTAAGAGTGCTTTCCTGTACGGGAAAGTGAAGGAGTTGGTGTATGTAGAACAACCGCCCGGATTTACAGATCCAAAATATCCTGATAGAGTATATCGCTTAGATAAGGCTCTTTATGGATTACATCAGGCACCTAGGGCGTGGTATGAGACTTTATCCAACCATCTTTTAGAAAACGGCTTTGAGAGGGGTAGGATAGATAGTACTCTATTTGTGAAGAGAAAGGGAGATCACTTTATCTTGGTACAAGTGTACGTCGATGATATCATTTTTGGATCATCAGACGAACAGATGTGCAAAGATTTCGAAAAGGTGATGAAGTCTAAGTTCGAGATGAGTGCTATGGGGGAGTTGAATTTCTTTTTAGGGTTACAAGTTGACCAAAAGAAGGAAGGAATGTTTATCCATCAAACTAAGTATGTCTATGACATATTAGAACGGTTTGGGATGGAGGGTACTAAGTTGACTGCCCACTTCAGCACACCGATTCAAGTGAATCACAATCTCGGGCCGGGTACTGAAAGTGATTCCGATGTGGATCCGACTTTATATCGGGCCATGATTGGGTCACTTATGTATTTAACTGCTTCAAGACCTGATATTATGTTTGCTGTTTGTATTTGTGCTAGGTTTCAAGCAAATCCGAAGGAGATGCATATGAAAGCTGTGAAGCGGATTCTACGATACCTCAAGTCGAAACCGAAGCTGGGACTTTGGTATCACGCGGAGGGAGATCTAGAGTTGGAAGCGTTCACAGATTCTGACTACGGAGGATGCAGCTTGACGCGCAAATCAACGACTGGAGGTTGTCAGTTCCTAGGAGGGAGACTGGTGTCCTGGCAATGCAAGAAACAAACGTCGGTAGTCGTGTCAACGTGCGAGGCCGAGTATGTTGCTGCTGGTAGTTGCTGCTCACAGGTTCTGTGGATACAACAACAATTGCGGGATTACGGTTTGGCTTACATTCAAACTCCTATTAGGATAGACAATCAATCTACAATTGCTATAACTAATAATCCAG
>JAANYP010000542.1:694867-879667 GCA_020465985.1 Centrapalus pauciflorus
ATTTTTTTGTAGATATGCTTTGTGTTCGAGTGTAATCCAATTATTTGATATGAACATTGCATCACTTTTTGTTCCCGAAAACACAGCCTTTTGATTGGCTTTAAGGCTTTTTATTAAGATGAAAAAAGAACTTTATTTTAAATACGTTTTACTACGCTTCACTAAATTCGAAAATAATAATTTTTTTTTTAAGAAAACATCTATGACTCTAACTCTATGTAATTAAGAAATGGAATCGTAAAAGAAAATCAAATATTTATGAAAAAACAGATTTTTATGAGATATGTTGAATCAAAATTACATATATATTGAAGGAATATGTTATTTCGTGTTAAATTAAAGACAAAATAATCATTTTAACTTTGATTTAATCTGTATTGTGGAATCTCGAAAAATTGCTGATTCAACGTATATATTAATTTGATTCAATATTTTTGTCACAAATATTTAACTTTTTATGGATCTATATCCAGTATTTGATAAGAAAAATTATTTTGTTTAAAAAAAAAAGGAATGCTTTATGAATTATGATTAGTGGACTATTCTGCTGTTCATACTTTTGAGTCACTCTCCATCACCCTTTTACCTCTCTTTTTTTCCTCTGCTTTTTCCCCTCAAGCAAAAAAGCCCTTTTAGAATCTGATTCTGCTACCATCCTTCTCTCTCTCTCTCTCTCTCTCTCTCTCTCTCTCTCTCTCTCTCTCTCTCTCTCTCTCCATACATACATACATACATACGTATGTACTCAATATTTATGAAGTCAAATAATGAACCAATTAAAATGGTATTAAAAGTAAAAAAAATCTACTAACTTTTTATTCTCATTTAAAACGTAAAATCTCTCTCACTTTTTTTCATTTTTCTCATACTTTTTCAGATTTATGTTTCTAATATTATACAATCTCTTTTCTTTCTTTTTTCAGACAACTACAACATTATACATGGAAGTTGGAATTAAGAAGAGGAGATAGAGAAAAAGAAAAGAAAAAAAAAAACTCAAATATGCCATTTATTTTTTTCTTTCTTTAAAATTTTAGACAAGAATAAATTTAATTACAAGTTTGTCATTACATCTCCCACCCTTTATTTTTTTAATTTAATGGTTGATATTAGTTTCTTGAAGCCACATAATTATTGAGTTATATAATAATTCTAGACTAAATTAAATAGATGGTCCCTGTGCTTTATATGTAATTAAGGTTTTAGTCCCTGAAAGAATTTTATTACACCACAAGTCCCTAAAATCAAAAAGTTGTAACATTTTGGTCCCTGAAACTAACGGTGGTTAACTTTGACCGTTAGTCTCAAGGGCATTTTCGTCCTTCTGTTTTTCAGGGACCGTCTATGTAATTTTGAAACTTTCTAATTTCTTTTTCCTTTTTTCTCTTGTCTTTATATTATAATTTATATATATATATATATATATATATATATATATATATATATATATATATATATTTTGTTTTTTTTTTTTTGTCATTTAATTATTCTAATGTAACATTTTATTTTTTATTTTTCTTATTTTAACTATTAATTTTTATTTGTATGATTATTGTTATTATTAATACTAACTTTTTTTATATATTACCATAATTATTTATATAACATTATTATATGATATACAAATTTATTATATCCAATTAATAATAGAAAATCCAATATTTTCTCCATTATTTTTTCCATTTAGAAAAGATAAAAATAAAAATTAGTTTTAGTTTATTTTCGTTTAGAAAATCTAAAACCGAAATTGATTTATATTTTTTCTTCATATAAAAAATTCAAAATAATAACATGTTGGAAGTTTTTTTTTTGGAAATATTAAAAGTACGAGTGTTTCATTGTTTTCTTCATCGTAAATTAATTATTAAAAGTACGAGTGTTTCATTATTTTTTCGTTTTAATAAAGAACAAATATTAATTTTGATTTTTGTATGGAAAAAATTAAAATCCAAAATGGATCGTTTACTGGTTGGAAAATTTGAAAAAATCTGACATCGCTTAATTTTTATTAACCATGTTAATTTTCATTAAATGACAATCAATCTCGATTTTAGTTTTTCTTAAAGAATCATTATGATCTGTATTTTTTGATCAAAAAACAACGAACACTTCCGAATTTATTTTTTGATCAAAAAATGATGAACCATTTTGATTTTCTATTATCCAAACAAAATAAGCATTCTGATTTTAATTAAATGGTGAAAAAAATGACGAACCATTCCGATTTATTTTTTTTCGATCAAGTAAACAATGAACCATTTCGATTTTAATTTTTTTTTTTATGAAAACACAATAAATCGTTATGATATTTTATTTTTATAAACAAAATATCCATTTCGATCTCAATACGAACCATTACAATTTAAACTTTTTCAATAAAAAATGACGAAACCATCAGATTTAATTTTTTTGATAAAAAATTGACGAACCATTCCAATTTTTTATTTTTTCGAACCATTCAGAGTTAAAAAATTTTGATTAAATATTTTTAATAAAGAAGCTATGAACCATTCTGTTTATATAATTATTCGAAATGAAAAAACTTCACACTTCGTTGTTTTGAATTTTTTAAATGGAGAAAAAATAAATAAATGATTTCAATTTTAGATTTTCTGAACGAAAATAAACTAAAACTAATTTTTATTTTTGTTGTTTCTAAATGAAAAAAAAAAAGAATGGAGAAATATTTGGATTTTTAATAACTAATTGAAAAAAATAAATCTATATATCATATAATATTGTTATATAAATAATTATGGTAATATATAAAAAAGTATTAATAATAACAATAAACATACAAATAAAAATTTATAGTTAAAATAAATAATAAAATGTTACATTTGAATAATTAAATGATAAAAAAGAAATACAATATATATATATATATATATATATATATATATATATATATATATATATATATATATATATATTGAGGTTCAATTGGGAACTTTTATGCATCGGGGCACCGCGAGGCACTTTTGTGCATCGGATAATCCACCAAGGGTGCACAAAGGGCATTTAGAGAAAACTAAAGACATGATAATTAATTTATTTCTAAAAATCATTAAATGATAATTAGGAGTTACATTTTGAATTAAAATCTCATATTAACTACATTCCTCATTTTCCTCCTCATTTTTCTCTCTCTCTCTCTAATCGTGTTCTTCATGATTTTCTTAGTGATGATGATTTGAAGACGAAGATTAACGATGAACAACGATGATGATGAACATGAACAAGAGAGGTAACCGATGATAATTATGAAGAACATGATGCATAGATGGATGATGCATAGATAGATGATGAACAATGACAATGCATAGATGGATGATGAACGATGAACAACGAAAAATGATGACGCATAAATGGACGATGAACAATGACGATGCATAGATGAATGATGAACAAGTTGAACATGATGCATACCTCAATGAAGAATATGAACGACAAACACGATGCATAAAAGAATGATGAACAAGTTGAACACGATGTATAAATGAATTTTTGTATTTTTTTGTTAAATGCGTCTTTTTTTAACATGATGCATAGATAAACAAGATTAACGATGAAATGCATCGATATCCATCATCTTTTTTTGAATTTGTGTAATTTTTGTTAAATTTGGAAATGTATCAATTGAATTTATTTGACATTTATTATTAGATTATTTGTTGAAATATTAAATTTAATGAGGTATGCACATTTCCCAAAATGCCCTTCCTTGTTTGTTCCTATAATGCACAAGTTGCATAAATTTGTCCAACTATTTACCCTTTTGCCATTAATCTAATCCATACAATTTTTTGATCTAATGGTTGATATGAGTTCTTTTGTACCTCGATGCATAAAAGTTCTCAATTGAACCTCCCTATATATATATATATATATATATATATATATATGAAAGTAAATTATGATATAAAGAAAAAAGAGAAAAAAGGAAAAAGAAATAAGAAAGTTTCAAAATTACATAGATGGTCCCTGAAAAACATAAGAACGAAAATGCCCCTGAGACTAACGGTCAAAGTTAACCACCGTTAGTTTCAGGGACCAAAATGTTACAACTTTTCGATTTTAGGGACTTGTGGTGTAATAAAATTCTTTCAGGGATTAAAACCGTAATTCCATATAAACCACAGGGACCATTTATGTAATTTAGTCATAATTCTATTATATATATATATATATATATATATATATATATATATATATATATATATATATATATATATATATATATATATATATATATATGTGGGTGTACGTTAAAATTATTGTAACATAGTCAAAAGTTTAGAACCATGCTCAGATCAAACATAAACAATTTCTTATCATAGTTATAAGTTTTTCACATAACAAAACAAGTTTATAACTATAATTGGCAAAAAAACAGTCATATTATAAAGCAGTTGTTGACCTAATGTCATTTATTTTATAATACTCTTTGATTTTATATGATTATATATGTGTGTATATGTGTGTATGCCTATATATAAAATGCTTTTGCTTTTCTAGTTTTTTAAAATTTTAAACACATTTTTTTTTAATTCATACTCTTAAATTTACATGTTTTGTCTTCCAGACCTGAAATCTATGTTAACACTATGTTACCGCTGGATAAAAGTCTTTTAGTAAGAATTTGTTTTTTCTAACAACTTTTCTAAAATTTTAACATCTTAGTTAAATGATTATGAAATTAGACAAAATCTCCGATAATTGGATACCTTTTTTAATATTGAGTGCCCAACCCCAGAAATCTTTTTTTATGGTTTCTGATATTTGGATCTCGGAAGTATTAATACATGATTCCATCGATGTTTTTTTTTCCTTCATTTGAAGTTCACATTTTTTGTTTTCCCGGAACTTTTATTCGTTCTCTTGGACCTTCGTTTACTTAGACCATCGGTCCAAGTATCAGATCATCGCTTTTTGACGATTGTTTTTGTGTATCGGGTATTGCCTCGTCGTCGTCGGATGGTTGCTTACGGTAACCACCTACAAAAATAGCTGAACCTTCGTGAAAGTCGGATTGCGAATATTGTGTAAACTGTAGGTTTGCTTGAAATTGTGGTGCGGTAAGTTGTTGAATAGATTATGCAAATAATAGGATATATGGTGTGGGTGTATAAGGTTTTTGAAGTTAAAATTTTGGTCGTTGAAAATGTGATTGTTGCTACGGTGGACGAAATGAAAAGGAAGATTGAGATCCGGTATCATGTCGTGAACTCGAGCTGGGTTTTTTTATCGGTATTTTGTTATATATATATAAACGGTCATTTCGTTGAATATATTTATAGCATGATTTTTAAAAAATATTTATAGCATAGTTATTATTATTACACACACACATAATATTCAAAATACTATTGGGACGGGGATTGGTTCTCCCAAACCCGAACCCGACAGAATCCCCGATAACATTCCAGATCCCTAACCTAAACCCGATAACACGTCCCCGAAATTGTCCCGAAAAGTTTAGGTTTTTCCATTGGGTTCGGGTTCCTTTGTTATCCTTATTTAGGCATACAAATAAGTTTTAAGATAAAATAAAATATTATTTCCTATAACTATATAATTACAAAAATAATTAGATGACTTTAGATCCTTGTTGAATTTATTATTGAAAAAGGAAAAAAAAAATAAATTAGTTGTCCTTTAATTTACATGAATTTAAAATGATAGGTTTTCAAAATGATAGAATTTAGAAGGATAAAAAGAAGCCAAATAATTTTTTTTCTTTTTTATCCAAACATAAAGATCTCTTCTAAATACAAATAATAAATGAGTTTAAATCCTCAAAACCAAACCACACCACACCTTAGAAGACAATTGTGTAAACGTACAGCCGTTGTATGACAAATTTTATGCAACAAATGCAGCCCAAATTGCCTCTCTCTCACTTGGAAACTATTAAATATTTAAAAGTAATTGTAATGCGTTTTTAATCACAAAATCCAACTGGGTCCTCACCCTTTTTATAGATTTCTCTCTGTATGTGCTCAGATTCTGGAAGAACAATGGGCAGGGCAACTCGGTGGTTCAAAGGCTTGTTTGGTATCAGAAAACCAAAAGATTCAGGCGACCGGAAACACAACAATCCCTCATGGGTTGGATGCTCACGTAGAGAACCTCCGTCGTCGGAGAAACCAATTTTGTCGGAGGAAGAGCAAAACAGGCATGCAATTGCAGTTGCTGCAGCTACCGCCGCGGCCGCCGACGCTGCTGTTAAAGCCGCAGAAGCAGCCGTCGCCGTCGTTAAATTAACTAGTCAGGGAGGTGGTTGTCGGGAGATTTCAGCCGCCATCAAAATTCAATCGCAGTTTCGTGGACATTTGGTAAATTGAAGCTTAATTCATTTATGCCGGAGATATGAATACCATAACGGTGTTCACATAAATTCCGGTGGTCTTTTATCCTTTTCATCTTTTTTTTTTCTTTGTCTAAAGTAAAATTACCATAATGGGTCTTGTTTGATGGACAGTCAAGGAAAGCATTGAGGGCACTAAAGGGATTAGTGAAGCTTCAAGCATTAGTAAGAGGTTTCATGGTGAGAAAACAAGCAGCTGCTACCTTGCGCAGTATGGAGGCTTTGGTGAGGGCGCAGTCTAGCGTTTGTGCGCAGAAATTTCATGCCATGAACAAACTTCAAAATTCAAAAGTGAGAACACCTCAATCCAATTTTTATGCTATTCCAATTTTTATTTATATTTTTATTCTTTTCAAAATAAAAAATAAAACCCTGTACTTCGCCTATTCTTAAATACATTTTCAGATCACGTACTCATATACATTTTTTTATCCATCTATTAAGTTTAATAAATATATTTAATATTTTATGTGTATACATTTACAAAACTAAAATTAACAATATTGATCTATTTTCTTTAAAAAGATGATTTAAGTGATTTCATGAAATTTAAATACACTTTGACTTATTTGGCTGTTTAACTAAATTATTTCATCAAATATGAAAAACAAACAAATCAATATGAGTTTACTTATGATCTTTTTGATTTTTTTAAAAACTTAATTCATTAATCATGAAACATCATCAGAAGCCTTCGAGTGAGAGCTAAACCAAACTCAACAAATATCACTTAATTTATTGAAATTGATTTAATGTTTTTATTGATTTGGTTTCTACTTTTCACGATTTTTTAAACTGAGTCCTTGTAAATACAATTCTTCAAGCTTCATATATCCTTAGATTCTTTAGCCATGTATTTATAATTTATTGGCTAATTTATTTATATATAATTTTGCTTTAAATTGAAGCTATATATTTTTCTTGTAACATTATTCAAATATGAAATATTATTATATAAATAAAATTTTAATTCTTATTCTCATAAGAAAACATCACAGTTAAAAAATGATAAAATAAAATTTGAAGTGTGGTGCCCTCGTGCTTTTGCCTTTTTGCAGTTTGCTTTCTCATGTTAAATCGACTATTATTTTCACAAAAGTTATTTTTTTTTTTTAAACACATTTTTTTTCATCAATTTTGGAAATAAAAAATGTCAATCATTACTCATTAGTCTTTTTGTTTATATTGTTTTTCCTATATTTCCGCAACAACGGTCATTGCCTTTCAATCACAAGTCAATTACGATGCTGTCGAAAGTCAAACCCACTATGTATTTTATTTGGTCAAATCCAAATTAATACAAATAGTTTTTACTTCTTCTGTATTAAAAAAAAATGTTATATTATCATCTAGAAACATATCTATTTTATTAATTTGTTAGAATTATGCTTTCAAAACCTGTCCAATATTTTCAATGACAATTTTTTTAACAATAAATTCATATTTCTAGAGGTATTTTATTTATTATAATGATCAAATTAAGACATGTTTGAAAGTATAATGACTTAAACTATGATATTAATAACCTTATTGACATAAATGAAATGGTATGTTATTATATAATGATATAAATAAATTATAGTTTATATTTTGTCTTTTATTGCGTTAAGAAGGGCAATTTTTTTAAGGTTCAATCATTTAGCAGTTTACACTAATGATATCAGTTATAATATATGGATTTTGTACATTATGGTGTATTTGGTTTGATTATTAATTGAAAGATTTCATTATATATATTTAATTTTGCTTTTCTTTTCTTTTACAGGAGAGATTTGATGAGTCAAGAAGTGATTACACCTCATATATTCATAGTAGAAGGCTTTCAGCTTCTTTTGAACCTTCCCTCGTCGATGAAAGCCCAAAAATCGTAGAGATGGATCCCGGAAGGCCCAAATCAAGATCCAGAAGAAACAACACGTGGGTTTGGACTCCAGGTTATGTAGATAACCAATATGCCCAAACCCTATCCTCCCCTCACCGGCACCGATCACCAGCCCGTCTACCCATACCCAGCTCGCAAAGCCATGAGTTTGAGTGGGCCACTCATCTTGTGCACAATCGGTGCAGGCCCATGTCTCCCTCCAAGAGTGTTTGCACGGATGGGTCGTCAAGTAACCGGAGTTACATGGCTAACACAAAGTCATTCAATGCCAAGTTAAGGTCCCAAAGTGCACCAAAACAGAGGCCTGAGTTTGGATTTGGGCACAAGAAAAAGGTGTCACTTAATGAGATGATGGAGTCAAGAAATAGCATAAGTTGTGGGGTGAAAATGCAAAGGTCAGGCTCACAAGCCCAAGAGGCTCCTAGTATGGGTAGATTTGGTGGGCCTTCAGAGATCCAGTGGTGAGCAATCATCGGCCCGATTGGATGCTATAGTTATTTAAATTGATGATGGTGCTTGAGTTTATTTTAATTCTGAAAATTGTGCATAAGGGATTCAAAAGCTATATCTAATGTGATTTCTTTTCAGCAAGCATCATCTAAAGATTTATGATACTAGTATTTTATTTTTGAACCACATAAGAGATAATTTGATGATGTTTATGGATAGTTACTTAAAATAAACCTTCTTAAAATATATAACTAACCGGTAACAGGTTAGCTTTAACATTTAAGTGTGTGTGAGTGGCTTAGGATAATCTTAACAGATGTAATTAATATCGTACCATACAATTTACTATAGATACTTGAATAGATCGATCATCGATGACAACAATTCTATCATTATTGTCTTCCTATAATATGTATATATTCCTTGAGATAAAACCTACTATAATTTTAAGTAATACACGTAGACCATGGAATAATTGTGAACATTTTCGGTCCGGACCCGATACTAGTTGGACTGGGGCTGTCTTTTTTGGATCTGCTCTTTTTCCGGAGCAATTTCGGTTTAAACCGGTTATGACTTATGACTCGAGGACCAGATTTGGACCGATGTACCAACCCGGACCGGTCCTGACCGTTTCGATCCAACGAGCGAAGATGGGTTTGGACGGTTATTTTGTGCACCACTAGTATAGAGTTTATCAAACAATTTAAAAGTTAATAATTTTAGTAGTATAGCCTAAAAACTTAAAAGTTATCAAGAATAGATATGAACCTATGAATTAAGGCTAAATCTGGAGTCTTTTTTTTGGTTGCAGGTTTCATGTCTCAATGTCTCATCAATATCAGAGGTTGGATTCGTCCTCGTCTCATTATTCATGTTTGACCCATTTTGTTGTTTCAGCTTTTTCTTCCAATCCTGTGGCTCAACCAGTAACCAATGACAAAAACTAAAAAAAAATCCATGGTTTTTCGGTACCAGAACCAATCAATCATCCACTGGCCACCCCTACCTCCTCTATGATTCCAAAAAATTTCCCATTAGCCTGTTTTCAACATGCTTTCGTGTTGTTTCTTTGTGTCGGGTCGGGTACAAAATCATCCCCATGATAATTAATATGGATAAAAATAGCAAAGTGATGAACCATACTTGAAAATATGTAGGTCTGATGAGTGATGGGATCCCTACAAATAAACTCATTATAGTTTTTTTAAAATGAAAAAATAAAAAACATACCCTGGTTAGTAATTAGCCCAAAGGAAAAGATTACAATCCTCAAGTACAAAGATTGAAAAAACCTTCAATGGGGTAGGCAGTCACAAATACCAAAAAACCTAATTAGCCATTAAAGAAGTCACTTTTCCTAGTGAAGAAAAGATTGAACTTCGAACAATTGTTGAAGATGAGCCATTTTTGTTCTTGCCTATGGTAGCTTTTGGACTTAATCTTTGACTTTGACCCTCTAAACTTTTCATTGACCTTCTTGATCTACAAGAAACTGAAAACTTCCTTTTCTTCTTTGCAAGATCTTCAATGCTTTTAACACTTGCCAGTGATCCAAATGATTCAGATTTCCCTTTATAAAACTTCGATAAACCCCTCCTGCACGTACACAATACATGTGATCCACAAATAATTTTGTACAATCCAATCCATTTAATTGGTTTAATATATATAACAAAGATTGATCTTTTATTGATACCAATGTGTTATATATAATCAATCGGACAACAATATTAGAGAGACTTACTTGATGGGTAATTGTTCCATGAGGTCCGATAGTTCGAACAAAGGACCATTTGACGACGACGATGAAGATGCTGCATCCTCGATCGTTTCTAACGAAGACGATGAATCATCCAGATCCTCTGAATCTGATTCCATAAGATCATAATCACAAACGTGGTCTTTAGTTTCCATTAAAACCCATTGAAAATCCCCCGTTTCATTTTCCTTGTGTCCCGTTTCTTCAAGGGTTTTCGTTTTTTCGATCTCACCCATCTTCAAGGGTTTACTATCAAACTCTTGCTACAGAAAATAGGGAAGAGAGAGTATGACTGACTATGAACGATCAAGGATATGATTCTTGAAAATGGCATGAGTTTGAGGAAACATATATATATATAGATATAGATATAGATAGATGGTATATTTAGTACAGGATAAGGTATGAACTTTTTCACTCACTTTTTAATTTTATAAAGAAACCCATAAATTTATTATTATTATTATTATTATTATTATTATTATTATTATAATAATAATATAACAAACATGTTGTACAAGTTATTGCACAACTATTCTTTCTAATAACAAAAAGGGGTAGTCTATTTACATCCCATGATAAGGGTAGAAAAAAGACTATAAAAATATTTATTTTAGCAAATTAAATTATATGCATAATGTTAAAAGCCATGTAAAATGAGAATTAATATTGGTACCTACTAATCGAACTTTCAATTAATATATAGATGAGTTAAATTATGTGAGTTTATAGTTAAAATAAAGGGTTAATTATGAAAAAAACCAACATGTTTTCATGTTTTTTGCGTTTTCGTCCCTCCATGTTATTTTTTTCCATAAAAAACCTCAAGTTATTCTTTTCTTATTGGTTTAGTGAAATTTGGACATTAGACCCCGGGTTCTAATGTCCAAAATTTCACTAAACCAATAAGAAAAGAATAACTTGAGGTTTTTTATGGAAAAAAATAACATGGAGGGACGAAAACGCAAAAAACGTGAAAACATGTTGGTTTTTTTCATAATTAACCCTAAAATAAAATCTATAATGAAGTTTTAAGAAATAAGAATTTTGATATATACGCTTTCGTTTTTGTTAATTATACATCCATTAAGCATGTATTATTAGTAAAATAAAAAATATGTATGATTATAAGAAATAATGTATCCGTAAACAGCTGAAATAAAATTATATTTGAAAAATATATTTATATTTAAATAAGAAGAATATATAAATTTAATTGAGTAGATATTGGTTTTATAATTATCATTGGAGTTGCCATCCCATCATTCTTGTATGGTTCAAAATATTTAGTAAATGGTAGCAAGAAGTAGAAATAGGATAAGAACACATCCATATCTAGTCATCAAATTCAAACCTTCCACTTGAGCCTACTTTGGTCCCTTTCAAATAACACTTTTTCCTTTTGCCCCCACAGGCCCACACTCTTGCCCTTTTTCCCCTTCACTTTTTCCCCTTTTTTTTTTTCAAAATATGAATTGGATGGATAATTCAAGTATATACTTTTGTGGCTCTTTACACTTGTAAATATACTACTACAATATGTAGATGCATATCTATATTCTATGATTCTATCCTATGAATACGATTCCTATCCCCAAATTATGACACCTTATTACACGTTTTATTATCCTTTTTTATCATAAAATATGTTTTGTTTTTGTCTAATGTCATTTGTCACGTTATTTTTTCGTTTCTTGATTATTTGTATTTATTTTGTTTTTATGACATTATCATTATCATCACTTTCCTTTTTTCATATCCATTTATATATAATTTATTATTATGTAAACGGAGAATCATTAAACAAATAATAAAGGGTATAACTGGTTCTTACCAAGACTATGTTTGATATAGAGCTTTTCTTTTTAATAAACTCTACTAAAAACTAAAAGTCTTGTTTGGATGAAAAGATAGAACTTTCATTTTTTTCAAAAACACTTTTTTATAAAACGCCAGTAGAATCTGTGGATATCTTGATTAATTATAATTACTTCTTTACCCTTCTTAAAACGTGTGTGAGAGAGTTAAGATCTATAGAATTGCAAAAGTTTTCAGTCTTGACAACATTGATAGTGTAATCATAGACCGAATCATCTAAATGAATTTTACTTTTTAGTACAAATATATAATATTAATTTTTTCTTCATCAATTATGACGAAATGAATGTGACATGTAAGAAGGTCTTCAAATAAGGCAGATCCAAAACAAGAATGAAACGAAAACAAGAAAAATAAGCGAATCAAATACTTCAAGACACCACTATTTAACTGATTTATACCAACCTAATTAAATGACAAAATGAAAAATTTATATTATTAGGGAATTACCACCAATCAATCGTAGCCACAAAAATTAAATAACATAAATTGGATAATACACAAATCTTGGTTTATGTGGTTGTAAATTGACATAGTTTTAGTTGCCATGTCACCTTGTTTCAAGACTCATCATCATCCTTTACTAGGCATGACTTTTAACTCAATTGTTTTGGTTCCATTTATTGTTCTTCTTTCAAATAAATATTCTACTTTTCTTGTTCAAACATTAAAAATTGAATTTAATATTTTATTTCTTAACATGATGTTTGATTTATTATTTTTTGTTAATAAAATGCCTGTTAATAAAAATTATATTAATAGAAACAAACATGAAGTTAGGTCAAAATCAAGTAATCATTAGTAATGGGTACACTAATTATATTATAGGTTAAAAAAAACACAACAAAAGCAAATGTTGCATTTTCTGCTTAGCCTAACATTTTTTCATTGTTTTAATTTATTACACAACCTACCTTTTATTTTTATAACATCGTAACGTGCCACATGATCAAGCATCTTCCAATATCAAACCATAAAAAGGTAATTGTTTCATCTTTTGATAAATGACATTATATGGATGTGTAATTTTGTCTTTAATAATAATCAAAGGTGTTAAAAAAGTACGAACCCTAGCATCCGAAACAAAAATCCGAAAATCCAATCTGAAATTTCGGATTCCAGATAGAAAATTTTCAGAATTTTGAATATTTAGATTTTCGACAATAAAAAAGTTCATTTTTTTCTAAATTTTTTCTGTATTTTGATATTGATTATCCACATAATATTGACTTTTTCTAATGCATATTTTTGACTTTTAACTTTGATATTATGCATTTATAAAGTAATATTATGTTTATTTTATCGTTAATTTAGTGTTTTAACTAAAATAACCTCGGATATGTTTGGTTTGTGCTATATATGTTTTTATATATGTATTTGGATATATGAATATATACTTTCCATATTTAAATACTTGATATATTTGTAAAAAAAAAATTGACTTTCAAATATTCTATTAACAAAAATCACTATCCAAAATTTAGAAATTCGATTTTAAACACCAAATCATAACTTTTAAGATAGTTTAAATGGGTAATTAAAGTTTACAATTATATATACTCATTATTATACTATTCCAAATAATTCATTTTTGTAAGTGAAGGCTTTAAATAGACTTTGATTTCAATTATAATAAAAAGGACAACTTCAAAAAAAATACAATTATCAATAGAGTGCGGTAAACTTTTGAATTTTCATAATTAATTACTAATAAGGATTATTATAAAAAATTATTATTACTGAGATGATGTATATTGATGGTTATAGCTATTAAACTCCTTCGTTAGTTATTGTATTTAGTTTAAACAAATGAGATAAATAAGGTAGGAAGTTAAAAGGCAAGTTGGGGTGTAAGCGAGCCAACATGAAAAAAGAATAAGCGTGTAACTAGACAGACAGTAGTGAAATTGTTGATTGAATTATATATTGAGGGACTATTATTGCAAGTTTAAATGTGAATGGAGAAACACTATAAAAAGTGATATAGGAGAAGGACTGGTTTTAGAAATGTAAAACTTCCTTCATGTCATGTGGAATCAAATGCGATGATGGTAGAGGATAAGAGGGTTGACTCACTGACCATTTACTACGTTACATCTTATCTTATCCTTCAAAACTCAAAACCTGTTTGGATTTGAGTCGTTAACAACTTCTTGTCGTTACGACATCAAGTCTTCTAGCAATTAATATACATTCACAAATTATTATCATAGATGGTTAACCAAATAAATATTACAATTTAAATGATTAACCAAAGATACCGTTTTAAGGATTTCGTGAACCTAAACCGAAAATATCAGTTAACCCATTTTTTTTGGTTTGTTTAACCATTTAACCATTTTTTATTTATTAAATTAATTTTTTAAATTAAAAAGCTCCAACAATTAATTTCTAAATCATTCAAATGTCCAAGATAATAAAAGCAATAAATAAAACTACAAATTATATATATAATATTTTTAAAAGATTGAACCTTGTCTTTAAAGATCTAATAGAAAAACAAGTTATTTTATACATTCTTAATTGATAATCAATATAATTTTTTGACAAAATTAAATTTTATGTTATATTTCTTGACTTAAAAAAAGTCACATTACATTTATTATCAGTTTTTGTATTTTATATTATTTTTATTGGTAATTTTTCCTAGTTAAATTATAATAAAATATTGATAACTTGGGATTTTCTCACTTTTTGTTTTTAGATTGCAATGAGCAACCATTTTGTTAGGGTTGTGTTATCCATCCGATTGATTATCTTTTCTTTCCCATTCACATATGAAGGAACAGTTGATCTAATTTGTTTTAGTCAGAAATTAATCATTTGATCCAATTAAGAAACCCATGAACAGAATCCGACAAAACTTTGGGCAATTAAATCTATGGGCTTGGCCCCTAGGCCCTAGCTACCTAATGATGGCTGTAGACCTGTAGCAAACCTGTTGCACAACTTTCAACGTTAACTTACACTGCCCCAAATTTCTCTGCGTATGCATCCAAATACATTACCCAATCCCGCAAATTATTTTAAAAAAAAACACTTTGAATTGAAAAACCAAAAAAAAAAAAAAAAAACTGAATTTAGCCCATTTGGTAACAGAAATGATATGTAAGTGAAAGATGACGGGTTCGACTTCCGTCGGAGACAAGTTGAAATTTAGGTGGAGAAAGTAAATCTTGAGACAAAAGTTTAGCAGTAGGATAATGATAATTTGCCATTGAAGAACTAAAGGCAGCAAAGACGTTACATAGCAAAGCAAATTTAAAACCCTAATGGAGGATATATTGACCAAGCCTTTTGATACCAATTAATGACCAAATTTAAATAACTTACGTACTGTTACTTGTATTAATCCAAAATCTCTAACAAATCATTTATTTATCATATCTCCTTTCATTTCTAACTTCAAGTCCTCAAAATATATATATATATATATATATATACAAACTTCCATCTCTTATTTTCTTATCACTTGCAATTTATAATCATGTTACGGAGATGGAGACTTTACTGCACCCGGCCTGCCTTGAAAAACCACACCTGGAAGTACCAGATTTGGGATTTCAGTGAGGGGTGGAAGCACCAACATGACCTTAAGCTTGGATCTTCAACGTTCCAAACATCCAAACACGACGTCCACAATGTTCAATTCATTCAGAATTGAAGACACGTGGTACAGAGTTACAAAAGTCATTTTTTACTATGGAACTAACTTTCCCTTTTAGTCATTAAATTTTCTTTTTTCTTTTTGGGTCATCTTACTCGATCCCCAAGTGATATGAAATTTAATACTTTACTACCATAACAACAACAATAAAAAAAATTACCTAATTAAGAATTAAATACTCAAAAATGATACGTCTCAAACCACAATTAATGATTGAAAATATGAGTGGGGATACAGCAATTGCAATAATATCCAAAGGCCAAGGCCAAAGCACATCGACATTTGATTATTGTGCAAAGATAGTGGTGTTAATTGTCTCGACAATAATCAATCATCGTCCGAAGTTCATGCGAAGGTTTATTTCTAGAAAATACTATATAATTGTTTTTACGTCAATAAACTGAGTTTTGGCTAAAATAAAATAAAGTATTTTATCCCATATTAATAAAAACAAGATAAAGGTGTAGAAGTACTCATAATGTCAATAAAAATCAATATCATAATCATATGAATTTTATATATATTTGACTATGCTTTTTTTTTTCCTAGAATGTAAAATATGTGTAATTCGGGGACTTGGAAGATTTGTTAATATGAATGTAAAATCTTATCATGTGTTGAAGTTTTATTTCTATTTAATAGATTTTAGAGTTTTCCACAAACATATATACTCTAGTGTTGAGTTTTTCTTATAAAATGAAATTATTGGATGGGTTGTCGGGATCTTCAAGATCAAATTTCTTACACAAAATATATAGTTTTTCAATTATTTTATATGTTTCCTTTATAATTAGTAAGGTATAATAAGGTTCACATGCCAAGTTCCATGTCAGGCAATGGCATTGTTTGGAAGTATAGATTTGATGTTTCATAAAACCAACCAATATATCAGAAAACAAGATTCGGAATCATTAATTTAGTTGGAAATGGTTAATGACAGAAACAGAAATTATGAAACGTACGTGATTGGTGGATTTATTATTTATTTAATAATAATAAAATCCACAAATATTAGATAAATAAATAAATAAAAATCGTTTTGTTTCATATGATATAACAACGTGAGTGAGTGCAAGAAAAAGAAAAGAAAAAAAAGTAAAAGAAAGAGAGAAGTAAGGACTAAGGACTAAGGAGGAGGGTTTGGTGTGGAATGGTGGCAATGACAGCCTATTTTGGTTGTTGTATTGTATCTTGCCCATTATATTTTTCTCCTTTTACTCACATATATTCTTTTTTGTCGCATCCTCCAAATCAACTATTCTAGCTTATAAATTATTTTTTCTTTATTTTATATACATTAATTAATTAATACATAAAGAAAAGTAATAGTTAGCAAGCAACTACACGACAAAACAATTATTTTTAATATGTAATTTACAAAAACAACCCATACATTTATATTTTGTTTTTCTATTTCTTTGGTTATTATTTATCATATGAGTTGTTTCTTAGCCAGATCGACTTTTAAACCTGACCATCACGACGCATATATTATATTACTTTCATGGAAAATAATCTGGTTGGTTTTCCCCTTTTTAACACGATTATCATTTTTAAATACATCAAATAAAACATTAATATTATATGTACAATTTTATGCATTTCTATTATTTATCATTTTCTTAAACTTAACTAGTTTTAAAATTGATCAAACAAATAATAACATTTACCATGATAACATGCGTCCACAAACCAAAAAACAATATAATGGTGAGGTCAATAGACTCAATTTTATTTAAATAAAAATAAAAAAAAATAGAAATGTTTAGAAAGATGATTATTTCCAAATTATAAAGGTGGAGAGAGAAAAATTGATGTGGCGCTGAGGTGTACAGAAAGATGAATTTAGGAAAGGTGGGTATACTCGTCACTCTTAGAGTGTGGGGAGTACCCCGCTTCCCGAAATCCATCTTTCTGTACACGTCAGCGCCACATCAGCTTTTCTCTCTCCACCTTTCCCCACCTTTCTAACTAGGAAATACCCACCTTTCTTAACCTTTCCATCTTTCTTAATTTTTTTAACATTTTAATTAATTTTAACTAACAAAACAAATACTAGAATTAAAATAATTAATTTTATAAAATATTTAAAAACTATTACATAAAATATTTAATTCCATCTTTCGTATTACGAACGAAACAACAATTACGAAACTAAAATAAAAAAATACAAACATTTACGAAACTGAAATAAAAAAATACAAACATTTACGAAACTGAAATAAAAAAATTAACAAATTAAAAATATATAAATATATGTGTGTGTGTGTGTATATATATATATATGTATATATATATATAAAAGTATATATGTATTTGTTTTGTTTGAAAAAAAAAAAAAAGAAAGAAGGGGGTGAAAGGAGAAGAGAGAAGCGGCCTGCAGCGGGGTGGGGAAGCCGGGGCGTGGACGAAATTGCACGGGGCCGCCTGGAGGGGGTGGTGTAGCCGCCGGGAGGGGGGTGATGTGGCAAAGCCGCGGTGCAGCGGCTCCGGTACTCCCATCAGCCTTAGGGGTTTACCAGGTAAAACTAATAAATTAAAGAATGTCAAAAAGTTGATTATGAAAACTGATATTATTAGATGATGATTAATGATGGATGAAGTTAATTATTTTTTTAATATATATAAATTATAAAAAAAATAAGAAACTACATATATTTTTTTCTAGTGAAATATGAAAGTTACATGTGTCATTAGATGTTTAGTTTTATAATACACAAAGATTTATATTGTTGAACCAATATCATTGATTGAATCGAACTTGAATCACTGAAAACACATATGAATCGTCATTGGGAATTCATGAGTTATTATGGGATATATTCAAAATTAATAGGATGCAATAAGGATGTAATTTGATACAATGGATGTTAAGAATAAAAAACTTTGAAAGGTAATGATGAAGTAGTAGATAATAATGACTTGGAAGCATATATATATATATATAGAGAGAGAGAGAGAGAGAGAGAGAGAGAGAGAGAGAGAGAGAGAGAGAGAGAGAGAGAGAGAGAGAGAGAGGTTGCTTGTGTTGTGGTAAAACAAAACATGATAGATATATTATTTATATATATATTGGTGAATGGTGAGTGAAGAAAGAACAGGTGGGTATGGGCTGCTTCACGCTCATACATGTTTTTGTTACCCCATCCATATCCTCAATTTTCACTAACATAAATTGTGGGCTGGGCCCCTTTCCTTTGTCTACTTTCCAATCTGCCAGATCAGCCATACCACTCAGTCCACAATGCTGACGTGACGCCTAATATATTTTTAATTTAACTATCACGCAATTTAATATCTTTACATGTAGGGTTAATATTGAAAAAACCCTACGAACTTTCATAAATT
This sequence comes from Centrapalus pauciflorus, assembly GCA_020465985.1. Taxonomy (NCBI): domain Eukaryota; kingdom Viridiplantae; phylum Streptophyta; class Magnoliopsida; order Asterales; family Asteraceae; genus Centrapalus; species Centrapalus pauciflorus. The sequence continues at coordinate 714,225 of JAANYP010000542.1, forward strand.
TATCGATTAAGTCACTGTACTTTTCCTACGAATGTTTAAGTTCCTAGACAATTTTTGTCTTATTCAAAGCAATATATTTGACCTGTTTAGCAGGTCACTAACCGGTAAACGGTATAGTGACCAAAACAAGAAAAAAGAAAGTCCAGTGACTTAATCGTCAAAATCGGAAAAGAAAGTTGGTTTTTTTAATAATAAACTATTCGAGAAACTAACTGTTTTACCTGTTAAGCAGGTAGTAAGTTAAAAATATATAGTTTTGAATAAGACAAAATTTGTTTAGGGACTTAAACACTCGGAAAAAAAGTTCAGTGACTTAATTGATAATTACATGAAAGTCCGTGAGGTTTTTTCAATATTAACCTTTACATGTATGTAATAGTTCTATCAGAAAAATTTTATGGGAATATAATCTCAATTATTTGTCTATTAGATTAGAAATAAGTTCAAATAAAGGAAGACAGTTTTATGTCATGAGGAATTCTATTTCCTTTTTCTTTAGCCAACTAAACATACAAATGAATGTAATTATCAATTCAACAGATTCCATCAGGATTCTTTGAAAAAAACATGCATTAAATGTTTGATGTATGACGTTGCAAAAACAAGTTGAAGGAAGAAAGTCTGGCCCACACAGGAAGGGGCATAAAACCCAAGCATGTTTATTAGTAGTATCGGTGTAACAATTACAAGCTTGACAAACTTGTTAATAGATTTTATTCCAATGCTTATTTGCGTGCAGGAGATGCACACCCTTCAATTTCCTTGTCAATGATACTCGAAGCTATTTTAAATGAATTTTGTGATCATGGGTTCTAATACTAGTATGTTATTGAACTTGTGTGTGCCCACTCTTCAATTTCCTTACCAATGACACTCGAAGTTGTTTTAAATGAATCTTGTTAATCACAAGGCTAAGTGTTGTTTTACTTTTACAATAATGTAATTTATTTTTTGTTTAGTTATTTCAATATTGTAATTTTCATTTCCTGTTGTAATGCAATTTTCATAAATATTTTCTTATTTATTATAACTGGTATCAAACATGTTATTCCTATAAGAACATCTCATTTGGGATTTTACTACACAAAGAAATAAACAAAAGTTGAATTGTCAACTTTCTATTTAAGCATGCTTACAAAATGATCCTTTTAATAAATGTTAATTATAGGTCGAAGGGCTTCTGGTTTCGTGATTCGAGATGTTAAGGAGGATCTCAAGGTTGAGAGTTCGACTCATTTTATGAACAAAAGCCTAAATTTAAGAGTAAGATCGAAAAGTGTGTTCTATTATTTTGTTTTAAAAAAATTAAAGGTTAATTACACTCGACATCTCATCAATATTTGCTTTCATTAAAACTCCACTATTAACTTATGATAAAAATTACAATATAGAAAGGTGATTATATATAATTTTATATAAAAAGAACTATACTATAAACTTTTAAATAAAAATGGTTAGTTTTGGGCGTTAGAAACATTTTTAATATTTTACCGGTAATTTTTAGTAACACTTTTAATGATAAAAAGATAAAACATTTTTTATTTTTTGAAAAATTTGAAAGTGTCTATGATTTATATATAATTTTAAGAGTACATTATTTGAAATAAAAATTTTAGTGTAAACTACATTGTTTATTTATTTCGTTATAAAAATATATTTACAATGCTAAATTCCTAAAAATTAGGTGTTACTTGAAAGATGTATCATAGACCCAAGGAACATAAACAAAAATAGGTGTTACGTATGTCTAACAAAAAGTTTTATACTTTTATTCAATAGTAATTAATCTTTGAATGCATTTAATTAAAGATATAAGGTACAAACTCCAAAAACTAAAAATAAAAGAAGAAAGGTCAAAAACAAATTAATAATAACAAGGTTGGTTCAAGTATCAAAAGCATTATTAGAGATTAACGTTGAATAAATAATTGAATGAAATTTGAAATTAGAGAATTTAATTAATTTATAGAGTTGACATCAAATGATATAATTGCCATTCTTGACTTCTATAAATATAAAAGCAACTTGCGATAATTTCTTAATTATATACGTACACACACAAAGGGAGAGAGAGTGAGGTGTAACATTCCAAATTTTAAGTTTATGTAATTTACGAGTTTTAAGGACTTAATTATTGTATTAATGGAATATTATGTTAAGTTAAACTAATTTTGATCATAATACTGAAAATACGAAGTTGAAGGGTGTATTATGCAAATGGATCAAAATATCAAATAAAAGAAGGAAAACCCCTTTCATTTTCAATATCTCACACACTCTCTCTCTAACTCTCTCTCTCTCTCTCTCTCTCTCTCTCTCTCTCGGCTTCAATCCAAGAACACACAAGAATCATCAAATTTGAAGTGCAAAAGTTGGAATTAAGTTGCAAATTAGGAACTATAACAACTGCAAGCATCAAATCAAGGTAACAATTGCTTAAATTTACGGATTTGTGAAGTTTTGGTTCGGTTTTTGTGAGAACCGATTTCTAATATCGATGTTGCAAATGTTAATGCATGTTATATATTATGATGGATTAGTTTAAATCGAGTATTGATGATGTTACATACCAAATTTGAGATTCAGATTCACGTTCTAAGTATGATTTTTAGATAAGTGTGTGTGTTCATCGAAACTTGATGAAAATGGACACAAAAATGGAATATTTTGGTACATAGTGTTATGTTATAAGTTGAAATAGTGTATATAAGTTCATATTTAAAATGTTAGACTCAAAAACATGCAAAATTGTTCAAAATGGAAAACTGGAAAAATATTGGAAATTATCCAAGTATGAACTCGGATCTGAATGGACCGAATTTGGACCATCCGAATTCGGGCCCTGTTCATCCAAGTTCGGACCAAAGACCCAATCCGGACCAACAGTGACTTCGGACCTTGCCCATTTCGGATCAATGCCCATTTCGGACCACACTCATTTCGGACCAACACCCATTTCGGGCAATACCCAATTCGGACCATCCGAATTCGGATGTGGTCCGAATTCAATTGGAATTTCGTTTAAATTACAGAATATAAGTTTTAAGCAATTACTGATAAATATTCACTATTACACTTACTTGACAAATCATTGTGGTGTTATCTAACACATATTGATTCAGAGACAAATCACACTGTACCAATCACTGTGAGTAATTGATTATCATTCTAACATTTATTGTCTTTGCATTCACACGTTTACATATTCAATGGCATATTCACATTGTTCATTACATCAATTGGCACTCATGAATGATTTGTTGTTACGATGCACACTCGTACTTGACATGTAACACACATGTAGCTTGCGTTAATTTGAAAGTGCATCTATTTACATCATGCTTGCACTGCATGATCATTACTTCACAATCTGATGCGACCTGGACTGGGGCTGACAGCAGGCCACTGTCGGGGACTGATCATCCCACTCGTTATCCTGGTCAGGTTCGGCACATCCCCGATCAACATTTAAACTGCCAACCTCATGCTTGCACTGCATGGTTTTCACATACTACGAGGCTTACACTGCCTGTTTACACATACATTGTGGCTTACACTGCCCATGGTTACGCATTGCTTGTAAAGAAATATTTGTTGAATGCATAATTTGTTATCTCACTAAGCAAATTAGCTTACTGTTGACTCCAAATGTTGTCAGTCAAAGGCAAAAGTGTAGCAGGACCCTCTACTTAAGCATTTCACTTCAATATTCTTAGAAGCTATTGGTACTTGAATGTAATAGTTTTGGGCTGTGATGTACTACTTTCAAAACAATTATGTTGATGTAATAGTTAGACTTTATCACTGTAGACATGTATTCATATTGTTTTAGTGTGGAACTGCTGAAATCTGATTTAAGTATTCAATTTTAATTATCATATTATTCATTGGATTGTTTGTTGATCCTGGTGATTTTAATTATACTATCAAAACATGAGGACGTCACAAGAGGAGCGACGATCGAAAGAGGAAAAGAGGGAGTAGGCGAGGGAGAGGGAGAGGACGATGGCGGTTGGTGGAAGACGACAGCTGAGATATGCAAGGCCGTTCCATTTATTATTGTGGCCCTTAACAAATACGTATAAGAGGGTCATACACAAACACACATACATAAATACACACACACACATATACATATATGTATACATGTGTGTGTGCAAACATATTTTTTGTTTTTTTCGTCCATAACTTTACAAATTCAACTGTATTTTATTTAATTTGATAACTTATTAAATTAGGGGCTCTGTAAATTTTGGGGCGGTGACCCCTTTTGGGTGTCCTTAGTGACGGCCATGGAGAGAGGGGGAGTGGGGCAGCTGCCAAGAGAGGGAGGAGGCTGGTTGAAATAAGAGAGCGAAAGATGAGAGAAAGATAAAGAAAAATATGGAATATGGTTAATATGACGATTTTGTTTCCTAATTTGCCTTCTAATTATTTGTTAAGAATATCAACAAACAAATTAGTTTTCATATACTTTAGCATTTCATAACTATCATTTGTGTATCTTTGATAACTAGTTTGATGTATAAAAGTTACCCTAGTTTTCCAGTCTATAAAACTTAGCAATTGAACCACAATATACATAGACACAAACAGAGGTTTAGTGGAGGTCCTCGATCCATTGAAAACCTCGGGGAATCAAATATTTACCATTAGTTAATTAAAGTGAGTTTTGAAAAATTAATTTATTTTTTAAAAATCTATAAAGAAAATTGGGAAACATATTTAGAAGCAAATCGATACATTAACAACATTTATTAACTCCCACTCACTCACTCACTCACTCACTCACTCACTCACTCACTCACTCTCTCTCTCTCTCTCTCTCTCTCTCTCTCTTCTCTCTCTCTCTCTCTCTCTCTCTCTCTCTCTCTCTCTCTCTCTCTCTCTCCCCCTCCCCCCCCCTCTCTCATAATCGACCTCCCCTCTCTCCTTCTGTTGGCCGCAACACCACCTGCATCCACTTCTCTCAGTCACCACACCACCACCACCGACGATGACGAACACGGACCGATGATGACGACGACGAATATGAACCGATGATGATGAAGATGGACGAATGATATCAATGACGAACATGTCGAGGATGATGATGAACTGATAACGAGATGCATATTTAATTGGATGATAGATTTATGTTTTGAATGTATATGTATAATCCTTCTCTTTGCCACATGGTCACACACATAATAACCTTTTAATCGTTTAATGAAAATTTTATAAATGATTAATTTTTGTTCCTTGCATACACTAAACATGATGATGACCGAAGACGTGAATGTATATGCTTGAAAAAAGATGATGATGCATATTAATATGACCAAATATTGTTGAATGCGAAAGATGATTGAAGATGATGATGCATTTGAAAAGAATTGAATATGACCGAAGAAAGTAAAGAAAGTCGAGATGTATACGTCCGTGAGACACTCAATGTTAAATTTTAAAATTTATAAAAACGAAGAAATGAAAATAATATTCAAAATAAAATTACTATTAGATACGTTTGAAAATGGACACCATAGGTCTACGAGCAGCTCCACAACCCCTGTGAACTTTACCATGTAAAAGCATTATTAATTGATTACATAAATATTCATGTACAAACTTACAATTTTATCTAATAATTCATACACAACATTTTAACAAAAAATTCATACAAATAAATAAGCCTTAACACACATTGAGGCAGGCCTATACATACATTGCTTGCCCGGAAATACTACAACCCTACAAATATAGTACTAACCCAACATTGTTTTTGTCTTTCAATCTTTATGCACCGAAAATCGATCGTGCAACTGTCGTGTCGATAACAATTTCAAAAACTAAATTTGTTTTCCACATGTTCCGTTGATGTCAAACCACACTCATAAGCATGACAAAAAACGAATATCAACATCGTCAATTACTGATATCGATCCTCTTAAGGTTTTATATCTAATAAACCCTCTCAATATTAAAATCTATGTTCAATTGTACACAATAAGTTAAAAAGAAACAACATCATACATACAGGTACATAAAAGAAAACAACTATGCATAGAAGAGTACGAAAATGATATTCTAAAGTTATATTTAACTACATTAAATAACTTTTTTAAACGTTAAATTAATTTTGCAACTTGTTTTCTCAAACCGGCCACTATATACCTTATAACATAGAGATCATGGAATCTTGATTGGTCAAAACACATTAACTTAACAATTAAATAACTTACAAATATCAAAGTTAATCTTAGAATAAATTATTTAATTAGTAATATAATATATTATATGGGATTGCATAATTAAATGAAAACCAATCAATTATGTCCTCCAACAAATCATAATTATAGCAACATTAGAATAAAACCACGCCAAATTAATGTTGTAATCAGTTTATTCATTTTAAATACTTTTATTTTATAAATATCATTTGTTTACGTTTAGTATTAAAACTAATTAAAGTTTTTTTTTTATAAAAGAAGAAGAAAAAAAGTTTTTACAAAAAAACTTAATAAGGTGAACTTAAAAAGAAAGAAACATTCAATCTGTTTCTATTTAGCATTCAAGCTAGCGAGATAACCATGTTTACGAAAAAAAAGGGTTCATTACTAAGGGTTAGTCATTCATGAAAATTGTTCGCTATGGTAGTCGGGATTTAGGCAAATCCAACAAAAGTTGTCTTTTTGAAAAATTAGTTAACCCTTGAATGACTATTTTAATAGTTAAAGCAAAAAACCCATACAATTTATTGGTTTTTTTGACGTCATACAATTCATGCCTTCTGATAAGGGTTAATTACTAAAAATAATAACAACATTTTGATTTTCTTTATCATTTATTGCAACATTATTTATTTTTTTCTCACTAATAGCATCAACTTTTGTATTTTTCATATAAATAACATCAATTTTTGTATTTTGCATCATTAATAGCATTAACTTTTGTATTCTTTTTATCATTTATAGCAACAATAATTTTTTAAAATTTTGTTACAAATAATAAAAAAATATAAAAGTTGATTATATTAATGATAAAAACTAAATAACGTTGGTATAAATGCTAAACAATAATAAAATTGTTTCTATTTTTAGCAATTAACCCCTTTTGTTTAAGATAAAAATACCCATTTGCAGTTTGTCAAAGACATTTAAGATAACAAATAAGGTTGCATGATTATTTAAGTCATAAACATTATCAAGTCCATGATAATATTTTTCAAGCTTTTAAAAAAGAATTATATATTATTTTGAATATATAATGAGTTGAAGTCTATTAATTGTGAGTTGTGACCAATCCATTAGTTGTTGTCTTTAGAAAAAATAAATGATAACCTTATTATGCCTTTTAAATATAACATTCTTGTATTTTTATTCAGTTTTAACAAAAATATTCTATCACTCAAATAGTCAAATATGTATATATTTATAAAATTTATTTATTATTGAAATAACCAGAAAAATGGAGTAGAAGGTATGAAGGTATTGTTATTATTATTTCGAATATAAAACTAAAATTATTTATTAATTTATTATATCATGGTGATAAAATAAGTAGAGTAGTTCGTCTCTTGTGCTTAATGCCTTAATGGGCGCAAACTTCCAACGCCATATCCTATATGCCCTTTGGATCTTCTATTATGTACATTGGATCTATAAATACACCAAACAATAAAATTATTATTTATAAATAGTTGTAATATTCGTATTTAATTATATACATGTAAAAATTAATACATAGTTTAGTAAGAGTTTTTATAACTAGTCAGTAACTTAAATATTTTTTAACAATAATACATTACAATAATGACAGTGTTATACGTACAATCTACATAATGACAGTGAACATATAGTTAAGTATATAACAAGACATTTCAAATTATAGATGAAAATTTAATATCATAATTTCTAATAATGATAGTTACTGTACAAAACATTGAAATGACGTAATTTTAAGTAACAAACGTCTTATAAAATGTATTTTCTTGTTTTGCTATTTGAAAAATCCATGTCACGTCATTTCATTAAATTATCAATAAACTAGTTGAACCGAGCTATATTAATTTCCATAATAATTAAAGTTAAGTCATAATTGACGATTGGTTCAAGTGGTTGAAAATTTGTTATATACCATTAAGAGGGCGTTTGGTTTTGCGTTATAAACATGATTATTAGCTTATCACGTTATAATAACGCAAATAATTGATTTAAAGTGTTTGGATTGCATACGTTAATAAGTGATTATTTGCGTTTAGCGTTTGTCATACCACACTTTTTCATAAGTTAAAAATTGTAGCTTATTTGCTTAATAAGTGATTATTTGGTCATTTTACAAGTAAAAATGCAAATCCAAACACTTTAAAAACTGATTATTTGATAATTATGATATCAAACAGCAGAAGCTAAACCAAACACTACATTTCCTGCAACACTTTTTGTTACAACAATTATCGGATTATTAGTTTCCTAAACGCTACAGCACTTTTTTCAAACGCAAATCCAAACACCCTCTAAAACAATTGTAAAAAATCAACCGTAATTCATAGTTTTATATGTGAAAACCAATCAAAAAAAAGGGAAAAAGTGAACAATGAAACCGAAAAATCGAATTGTAGATGCTCAAAAACCCGACAAAAACGGGTTGGGTTGCTCACGTTGAAAACACAGATTGATAATAAAATTAAAAATTAATAAGGAAACAAACAAATAAAGAAGGGCCCACATAAATAGCTGTCAAACACCCGACATTTATTCATGAAATATAGATGTTTCTGAAGCTAAAATCACCATCTCTCATTGTCTTCAACGGAACTTCTAATCTCCCCAATTTCCCAATGGATCCATGTCCATTTGTTCGGTTAATAGTTGAATCATTATCACTCAAACTCCCGCTCACCACCAAACCCCTAGCCTCCGCCTCCGGAGTCCACTCCTCCGCCACTCCCTGCTACTGTAAACTCCGCATCAAAAACTTCCCGCCACAAACCGCCCTCATTCCGCTCTCCTCCGCCACTAATCCCGACACCTCCCCACCAGATTCCACCACTTCCGCCATCAATTTCCACCTCGATCCTGCTGCCCTCCGCCGTCTCCAAGGCAAACCAGTCCTCTTAACCGTCTCCGTCTACACAGGGCGGATGGGCCGGGGTTGCGGGTTTAATGGTGGGAAAATGCTGGGTCGGGTCGGGGTGGTGATTAACATCGATGGGTCGGTTAGCAGACCGATTACGTTTCAGAACGGTTGGATGAAACTCGGGAACGAAGCGGATAAACCGGCGGCAAGTTTGCATTTGAAGGTGCGTACAGAACCGGATCCACGGTTTTTGTTTCAGTTCGGCGGTGAACCGGAGTGTAGCCCGGTGGTTTTTCAAATTCAGGGGAATATACGGCAACCGGTTTTTAGCTGCAAATTTAGCGCCGACAGGAACTCAAGATCGCGGTTAGTATACTTCTCCATGGCACGCATTGATTAATTGTACCCACCACTGTCTTATCTTGTACATAATTAGTTGTATCTTAGCTGTACCCGGTTCGTGCTGGTCGTGAACCGCTAAGCGGTGGTCCATGTTTTTCTCCCCAACTAATTTTTCGAATTTTGAATTGCCTCAAAAACCTAATGCAAAACATTTTCAATTGTTAAAACGTTTAATTTTTTAATGATAATGAAAATCATATATTGTTTGTTTGTCCTAGAAAGAAAATTTTTACTATTATACTAGAAAAAGAAGAAATATTATTATTTATTTATAATAAGCAAAGGTAAAAAAACGTAGATCAGAATTGTTATGAATAATATTCTCCCTTGAATATAGGTACAAATGGAAACTAATTTGCAGTTTTTTTCTTTTAACATTGCTTCCATTTTAAGATAATGTAACCTTTACTGTCTTTACTCTGCATCTTTTTTATTTTATTTCATTTAATTTATAATATAATAATATAAAATAATGTGCAAAACAAACAATGATCACACCCCCACAAACGCTACCTTATAATCACCACTTGTTTGATTCCTCCAGAAATTGCTTGATGAAAAACACAATCATTTTAGAAAATTAATTTTTGTTTTTCTTTAGCAACATTCCCACAGAGTTTTTGACATTAGTATCAATCAAAAGTTTAACCAACTTTTAAGGAGAAGCTGAACAAACTTAACCTAAGGTTTTTGGAAAAAAAGCAATTTTCCAAAGGTGTGTTTTGGAAATATTGCTAATCAATTTTATGTTACATCTGACAGGGGAAAAAGACTAAAACAAAGACAAAATTCATTTTTTATTTTACCAAACACTTGCTTTTTATTTTTTATAAATATTTTTAAAACATGAAAAACTTGAAATCACCTTCAATACTTTTGGCCTTTTGGTATGTCCACGTATCACATGAGGAATGAAAAGAAATTTTTTTTATTTTTTTAAAAATAAATAAATAAATAAATATATATATATATATATATATATATATATATATATATATATATATATATATATATATATATATATATATATATAATGAGTTGATGAAGAAGAATTATGTGAAATAATGAATAATTGATTTTATTGGGCATTAATTAATTAAAACCTAAAAGATTCTCCAACTGTTAAAGGCAACCACCTGCTTGATTCTTTTCCATGTGCTTAGGATTTTGGTGTCAGTTCAATGCTCTTTTAAAATACCATCTCTCATAAAACTTTTCTAGTTTGACTTTCCTGCATCATTTGACTTTGACTGAATTGAACAAGGTTGTAGAAACTTATGATTAATTTATCTCAATTTGTAAGGTAATGCTGATGTTTTGTATCTTAATTCGTTTCTTGTTACAGTTCTCTGCCCTCCGATTTCACGATTAATAATATCAATCGAGGATGGATGACCACGTTTTCAAGCGGAAAAGAGAAACCGGGGAGGGAACGAAAAGGTTGGATGATTGTGATCCATGATCTGTCTGGCTCGTCGATCGCCGCCGCCTCCATGATCACCCCGTTTGTCCCTTCACAAGGCTCCGATCGTGTTTCGCGCTCAAACCCAGGTGCTTGGCTTATCCTTCGTCCACATGGTGCCTCCATCAGTAACTGGAAGCCATGGGGCCGTCTTGAAGCTTGGCGTGAACGGGGACCCGTTGACGGGTTAGGTTATAAATTCGAACTCGTGACTAACTCTGGCATGACGAGTGGGATTCCCATTTCGGAAGGCACGATGAACATAAAGAAAGGGGGCAAGTTTTGCATCGATGAAACATTAAAGGATTCAAGAGCGAGTCCGTTGTCAAACATCAAAGGGTTCGTAATGAGTTCAAGCGTGGAAGGAGAAGGGAAGGCAAGCAGACCGATGGTGCAAGTAGGAGTGCAACACGTGACTTGTATGGCTGACGCTGCTCTTTTTATCGCGCTTTCGGCTGCAATCGACCTCAGCATGGACGCTTGTAAGCTGTTTTCGCGTAAACTGCGTAAAGAGTTTTTGCAAGACGAACAAGATTTTCTATCATAAAAGTAATCCTCGAATTCTAATGAAATGCAATGATAACCAATGAAAAATAGAGAAATGACTTTGGATTTGAGCATGCCAATTCTTGAAAACGATTTTTGTGGGAGGCTTTTGACTTGTTTTTCCCTTAATTTAATTTGGATTTGGGTATGTATACAATGGTTTGACATTGAGATTTGAGGATGATACTTACTGTATAGATAAAGAATTTATTTATTTATTTCTTTAATTTTCAGGATGTATGTATACTTTCTGATTGAGGAGGCAATTTGTTTGAATAATACAAAGTTTGATGGTTTATCGGAATCACAAAATTTTGCATGTTTTACGACTCATCATCCAACTTTTGAAGGTAAATAAGTCAAGAGATTAGAAACCGTTTCATATAACCATTGATACGTTGCGTGTGCAAGCACATATATATATATATAGGGTTGGGTCCCGGAAAGAACCTCTTAGTTCATATAACCATATGAATATATGATACGTTTGAAGACCCCTACATTTATTCATTGAACAAACCTAAAGCATGCTAAATTTATTTATGAAAATTGAAAAAATAAAACAATCAATGAATAAATCTAGGGTTTTCAAATAAAATAAAAAAAATCGTGTTGAACCGCTTAATCTGAAATAAAAAAAATAACTGTAAACCGACGTATCACAGATCGGTTTAGGTCTTCACATTTAGAAAATCGTGGGTAACCGAACTGATTATACATATTATGGTTAATATCTTTTATTTTTAATATCATTTAGTCATCTTAAAAGATTACATGAACTTTTTAAATTGTAATTGTTTTATTAAATACACTTAGTGTAACTTAATAAAATAACTTACAATAACTTCGTATTTAAAGAGAATTCATGATTTATAGAGGTGTATTATTAAATTTTAATTAGCTTTAAAGTACATGGCGGGTAATCGTGGATCGAACTACGAGTAACTGCCTTTTAATAAGTAACTGAAGTCTGGGTAACTAAAACCGAAAACATGGTTAACATTTTTACTACCAACTGAACCGAACTAATCCATACATATTCTTACATGAATCCCATAAATTGAAAACCGGCTATCAAAACTAGAAATAATAAATAGAAAGCCAAAAAACATACAAACTTTAATAAATAGGAAATGTAAAATAGTCAATTCACACCATTTAGAATGTTAATTAAGTAATAAAAAAAAAAAATACAAATAACACCATTTGTTTAGCACTTGGCCTTGTTTATTCCAGACAACAATGATGGAAGAAAAGAAACTTAAAACATAAATAAAATACAAAATAAAGTTTTTGATTGATTCATATTACCATATCCTTAATTAAGAATGAGAAGTTATTTGTGTTTCTAAATTTGGATAATTATAATTTCTCCAAACGAAACGACTACAACAACATATGTATCTTCAATCTTGTAATATATTTATTGTTGATATCTCATTCAAAAAATCTTCATCTTGTATAATAAATAAATAACCCTCATTCCTTTCTAAATCTAAAATCCATATTAATTTACCTTTTTATTTTTTTACCACCTACATTCAAGGCCACGCAAAAATCAAGGAATGAATCATCATTCTTGAAAAAGTAATAAGTTTTGAATGAAAGAAAATGGGTGACTGTGACTGAGAGTGTGTCTGTGTCTGTGTGGGGGAGTTTGGGCCAATAGTCATGAAAGAGGCCAGCCTTAGTGAATAGTAATACAACGTATATTTGATGGGTCCCAACCCAACCCAAGTCCAACCAACTGTAAACCCACCCTAATTTAGGTTATGTTGCGTGTTCCAGATCCAGCAGCCCAAACAGACTTTTATTGGATGATGGGCTAGTAGTAGTAACTAAGTAAGGTTAATGAGTTAGGAAGTGGATATGTGGATTTTTCATTTCCAACATGTGGGCTCAGGTTTCTTCTACTTTCATTGGACCTGATTCTATTTAGATGATGGGCATGGGCTAGTGAGTGATATTAATAGAGCTTTAATTTATGGATCAAATGGGGATTTAATATCAGAAAACCAAGTATGCGTAATTCCACAAACCAAAACCTACCCTTTAAAAAAAAAAAACCTTTTTTAGTTTCATTATAATTTGAACATATATACTTCAAAAATTTTGCAACCCCGAAGGTACCCACATACATCCAGAACCTCTAATTCCCTAAGAATAATGTCAATATATTCTTAAATTTTTTTTTTGCTATTATATGACATAATAAGTGTTGTTCTTGATGAATGTGTGTGGAATTTATACATCGTCTTTACAATGTTTGTTAAAACATGATTATGAAAAGAAATTCAATGAAAGAACATTCTGGCCCATTGCATAATAAGTGGTATTCTATTGAAAACACAAACTCACACATATATAATTTGACATGAATCAATTTTTTAGAAAATTTTATTAATCATGTTATAATAATAGATGGGTCGAACTAAACTACTATATTATAGATTTATCGAGAGCCAATTCATCAAAATTTGAAGACCGGAAGTGAATTATTTATTATCATGTTATAATCCTATATATATGGTTTAACGTTGATTTATATTTTTTTTGAATAATGCATAACAACAATGGTTTGCAATAATTGCATTGTAATTTAATTCTAATTCCATTTCATAACGGAAAGAAAGTATAAAATTATCAAACGTGCCCCAACCATTGAAACAAGGGTAGTGTATGTTATGGTGCAACACATATTATATCATTAACTTTAACAACCTTAATTGGTAACATGAAATCCTTTTAACAAAAAACGATTTTCTAATAAGCTTGAAATGTTAACTTATTGTAACACCATAGAGTATTTCGATACATACATACATACATACATATAATTTATGTTTTGTAAAAAGTGTGATACCATATTGGAGATATTATCATCAAGGCAAAAACATATAAACGAAAAACGATTGCTTGATTAATATGAATAAGACTGAATTAAAAAAATATATATAGTAATTCAATTCAATTCAATTCAATTAAAATTGAATCAATGTGAACAGGAGCAATAATTATCTACAGAACAATAAGGTTTGCCAATTTTACAATAGTCCTTGCAATCATCATCACTATAACAAGTTCCCGGAACCACTCGTTTATTCGTATTCATCGTCTTGCCATTGATATTGCCGTTGCTTCCTGATAATAATGCTTTGGCTTCGTCAATGACTCTGTTATTCTCAGCAGCCGACGACATTTGCAAACCTGTAAGTATATACATACATATGTAATAACAACCAAACTAATTTAAAAGATTACTCTTTAAGTCTTGATTATATACATATATATACAGAGAGATTAATTCAGAAACAGAATTAAATTAATTAGTAGCTACCTGAGACTAATAGTAACAATGTGATCACAAACACCATCGATTGCTTCTTCATCATTTTCTTCAAAAAACTTTAACAAATGAAATAAAGCTTAGCTTAATTCTATAAACACCTGCTGCTGCACTCATATCATCATATACTTGATATATATGTACACCGCCACTCAGTCTGTCACTCACTCACTCATCTCTGTAATATGTAATAATGATATTTTAATTTGTAAATCATAATAAATGGTAATAAATTAAATATTCCTATTGTTTTTTAAGGAAACTTTATATATGTTAGCAAAAAACCCTCCTACAATCAATCTTCTTTCCATCATCAATCAATCTCCTTTATATATGTTAACCAATATCTTTTTAAAATCTCTTGTCTGTCAAAATATGAAAATCATAGTTCGATGTATGTTAGCATTAGCAACAAAAAATGATGCATTCTTGCTATTTACCGGCGGTGTAAACAAATGTAACATTCTATTTTTTACTTTTAATTGTTAACTAAATTAATAAATTATATTTAATTATGAGAGGAAAATGATGAAAACATTACTAGGATGTGTTTGTGGAAAATATAAGTTAAAATTGAATAAAAAAACAACAATGATGTCTTAATCCCACCAAAACCCACAAATTTACACAAACTTAAAGTTAAAAAAAAGTGTTGAATTTTACATCACAACCCTATCTCTTTCATAAAATAATTCAACTCATTATTACGTTGTTGGTTTTTAACTCTCTTTTTCCAAACGTAAATGGACCCATTAATCACCACATAAAAGATATCTTTATATTTATAATGATGAAATTCTTTCATATTTATATACATGCATGTATTAACAAACAAATGTTTCCGTCACCAATTCAATTCATCATTAATTGTTCTTAAATGTTTGCGTATAAACCCTCATAATTTTTATTGGACGTGAATATCACCGGGTGTGTTTGATAAAACCGTTTTTAGTTTTTTACCAAACCTTTTTCAAACATTTCTAAGTTTTTACTGCACCAGATTAATAACCATGTATAACATTGGTTAATTTTTTAAAAAAAATTATATTTATTAATATTATATTATAATAATTATAAAAATAATAAAATTTGCTTAAATTTAGTCTATGAAATGTCGCTTACGATTTATAATGTTAAAACAACATATAATGATATTTGGTTAACCAAAAACTTAAAGATAATTTTGAAAAGCTTGTTTAAGTAGCTTTCACTTTTACAACTTATTTTTCCAAAACAAAAATGCTTGGACTCATTCCATCAAACGAGGTCTTTTGTTTTGTCGACTTGTTTTACACATAATAATTCATCAAAAACAAAACTTCCCAGAAAATGCATTCAAGCTTCAGTTTTTAAGATTACAAGTAAACCTAAAATCTTTTCCTCTAAGATTTCAGATTTTATTTTCAATCCAAGTCACCCCACTTTCAGCTCTAGAATATGATAAAAGACAAACATATTTTACAACACAAGTAAACACACTTCCATTTCTAAAATGTATTTTTCTTAAAAACCATAATGTATTCAAGCTTTATTTAAAACTCCAAATCAAATATCATCGTTCGCTGGCAAAATGTGATTACCTAATGATCCAACCCCAACCCCAACCCCAACCTCACCCTATCCCTAACCTTAACCCTACAATTCAATCCAAATGTTATATGAGATGTTTATACTTCATCGGGTTGGCAACACACTCCTTGAATTGAATGATCCAAATTAATATAATCTATTTCTCCCACTTTTACTTATTTGAACACCAAAATAACAAGATTTCAAGATTTGTCTTCAGTAATCGCAACCCACCCGCGGTCACTTCGTTGATGGCCTACCCTTTCAAATGGACCGCAATAACCAATGGTATGGGCTACGGCCCGACTGCCGACAACCCCATTGATCCACTAACTTCACTTCACTTGACTTCACTTCATCCATCCAAAACCAAAATATAATCAAACAAACCAACAAACAAAAACTAATCTCAAACTTGGATATCATATCATATTATAGATTTTTCAAATACATGCAACATACTACTTAACAATATCAAGCTACATACAATAGTCGATATAAAGGTTAGTTCTTGAGGATGACTCACCAATTGGATAACCCACAATTATACTTAAGTTATCATCCAAATTATAAATTCTTTTTTCTTTAAATAATAAATAAGAAATTAATCCCACCCCATTAGTTTCCTCCCACAAATACACTTCAAATCCATTTTAATTTTCGTAATAATCCCTCCTCTCCTTCTATTCTATGTACATCCATCCATCCATTTTAATTAAGGGACTTATAATTAACAAAATGTCTCATAATAAGTAATTAATTAAACACTTGGAAGATCTTATAGGGTGTTATGGATAATAATACCATCACTTCACAAGCTCCGAGATCCATCCAACATCCGGGTTTGAACCTTCCCCAGGGTTTGGCTCCACCCGATCCAATCGATTCTCCTTGCTCAACTTCTCCATCATTTTCTCCCTCAATACCCGACCGGATTCCACTCTCTCCATAGCAGGTTCTTCCTCTACGCACCCTTCTTCCCAGATCTCAGAAAACCCCAGACCGGGTCGGGTAACGGGTCGAGTTGGAGTTGAAGGAAGGCTGTAGAAACCCGATCGGGGCGAAGCAACTCCCCGACCCATTTGCAGGCTCCACGAGTTTACCATCGACGGCGTTTTGTTAAGCTGTAACCGCCGGAAAGACGATAACATCTCGTTCACCGACACCGACCCCAGTGACCGGCTTAGAGAACTGTCCATCGGAGACATAGGTGGTGACTCAGACGGTGGTGTAGAAGTCTCCGACGTAGAAGAAAAGAACGCCGAGAAACCTTGTACCGGCGACCCATCGTAAGAATCAGCATGTGGACTCAGCACACGAAGTTGCTCCGGCGTGTGCGCAAAGAAACACACTCGACGGCGGCAGTTTACTCCGTCCTTACATGGTTGCGTACGGTACCTTTGAGGGTGTAGCCAACACTCAAAAACCCCATGAGCAAACTCGCAGCCGTCTCCTTTCTTGCAGTTTCCTTTACGGAACTCGGGACATGCGGTGCCAGAGTAACTGTACTTACGGGGATCTCGGCGGCGAGCTTTTTCACCAGGGTGAGCGTACGGACAGTCGGTCCAATCATGGGAGCGAGCACGAGCACACTTGCGCACCTTAAAATCATACATACGAAAAGTATCACAGGCATAGGCGTCGGATGTGATGTCGAAGTCCGTATCTCCGTCGAGGTCATCTTCAAGGTAGCGGCGGAGAGCAGCGTCGTTACGGAGGAAATAAGCGTAGTCTTCGATGGTGGCATTGGGACTGCGAGGAGAAAAGGGATCTTCGATGAGAGAGAGAGACCATGGAGGTACATGCACCATCATACCATGCTGGTTTCCGTCTCCAACCATTTTCTTGATCTTGATCTTGATCTTGAACTTGATGTTGAGTGAGTTGAAAGGTTATGGTGAAACTGAAATTGTGTGTGGGTTTCCACCTTCCAGATTTCTCTCCATATATAAACCGCTGGGAGATAGTGGTTATGGTGGAGTGGGGTTTAACCATGGTTAATATTATTAATAATAATAATAATTCATCTAAATAAAGCAAAACTACTATACCACTTTTTCTACAAAATTTTATTATGCCTTGTCGAGGGTGGACTGGACACATTTTTTAATGTAGTTGTAGTACTTATTATCAGTAAAATAATTATTTTGTTGTAATGCTTCTTTATATCAAAATCACTCTTTTACCAAAAAATTAGTGTTGTTATATCTATTTTAATTTCGGTAACATATTAATTTTTTCAATAAAAAAGCTATTATAAAACGACACCAATTATGATAACAGATTAACTAATACGGTAATAGTTTTGGATGAAAAACTGTCATTTCAACGTAATTTTTCAGTAATATTTTGTTGTAATGCTTCTTTATATCAAAATCATTCTTTCATTAAAATGTCTTTTTATATAATAAACATTAAGTGATACAAAAGTTTACCGCTTCATGTAAACATACTTGTTAACTATCACTATATTGATGGCAGTTCCGTATCAACATAGAATCCTTTTTGATATTGTAGGAATGTGTAATTTTTTACTTCGATAAAAGTATAATGATTAAGAATGTTAAAAGTATAATTAAAAAACCCAACAAATTAACTTAAGACTTTGAGTGATTGTCGGGTTTTTGAATTTGTGTTTAAAAAGATGTTGCAACTTTTTAGAAAACTAATAATCAGATAGTAGTTGTAACCAAAAGTGTTGCCAGAAATTTAATTTTTGGTTTAAAATTTGTTGTTTGTTATCACAATTATCAAATAATCATCTTTTTAACTGTTTGGATTTACGTTTGTAAATTATCAAATAATCACTTATTATGCAAATAAGTTACATCTTTTACCTTATAAAAAAATATTGTAGGATTAATTCTAAACGAATATAATCACTTATTAATGAATGCAATCCTAACATTTTAAACCAATTATTCACGTTAGCGTAACCTAATAACGAATCTAATAATCTCTATCTGCCAATCATAACGCAAAACCAAACACCTTTTTAAATAATTACTTTCAAAAGTTCTTAAAAACGACCAATTAAGTTTTAAACTTGTAATTTATTAAGTCTCTAAAATTTCAAAAAAATGAATAATTAAGTCTTTACGTATATGTTGTTTGAATGGTTAAGTCTCTATGCTTGATGTAAATGAATGACTACTTCGTTTAAATTAAAACACAATTGAGTCCTAAACTTTATAAAATAAATGATTAAATTTCATGATCACATGTTTTTACGTAATTGTACAGTATCAAACGTATCTTGGTTTATGTTAATCAGGTCATTGTATTTATTTCCCATTTAAGTAATTATGTTTTATAAAAGTCTATGACTTAATAATTCATCAACATTCAAAATACAATATTTAGGAAATTAATTACTTGTCAAGATTTTTTTAAAATAAAATATTTTAGTAACTTTATTTGTTTGTTATGGCTTGTTTATTTTTTTTTTTTTTCCATCAGGTCGGATAAGAGCTTGTTCTATAAATAAACAATTGATATTTATTTTTATATATTTTATACGACGAACGTACAACCTTCATAACTTAAACCCACTAGTGTGTGTCCTTTGGTCTAATTTGACATTCTTTCTTTGCCATTCAACCATATATTAGTCACATCAATTTCAGATTTGAAATATCAAGATATAAATCAATAGCAATTATGTTACTTAAATAATATTAAGTTAAACTATATTAAAAATTATGAACTCAAAAACATGATTAAGCAATATATACCCTTAGTAGATGTCATATTTACCATGGCAATCTTGATCTCTACGATGATCAAACACAAATCCACGTTCAATATGCAAACCATGCAATTGAGAGCACCAAATTTGATGACAATACACATCCTCAACGGATAAAAGCATCAAGAACAATGATTTATAGTAACAAGAAACACTTACGCATAGCGTAGTTAATAATTGGCATAAACAATAATTCAAACCAACTCATCTTAACCCCTAAACAACTTTCCACATCAAACCCGATATCACAAGAATCGGGAGGAATGACATTAATGAAATTGATGTGACAATCGAGCAGTGGTGGTGAGAAGTCACAAACACATGTGCAGAGGTGTCATAATAGCAAACGAAGACGATGACAATGATGAGTTATGGAAATGAAATCCATATTAAAATTATTAAAGTGTAGTGTAAATGATCTATCTTAATCGTATAGACAGGTTTAGATCCATTAGAATTTCTATTAGATCCATGTAGTCTATAAATATAGATCACTAGAATACGTAATAATTTTAAAGTTTTTATTAGCCTACACGATATCAAAGCTTTAGACTTCTTATACTTTTTTTCCTTACCATTCTTTTTTGTATCGTCATTATCATATCACAATCGGCTGCCATCACCCGTCTTCCGCATATGGTCCCCATTGACTAACAAGTTTATTTCTTTATTGTCGTTACTCTTTGTTTCATTGCGTTTGCACTTCTGGTAATTGCTACCTTGTTGTAACCCAAACAATATGAAAACCTTTTTAATTTGTTAGCAACGAAAATTAAAATCCTAAATAAGAACTTTTGTGTTCGAACAATATGAAAAGGATATACTAATGAACAAGTAAAAGAATATCACAGTTGTTCTTGCTGGATTGATAATATTGGAACAAAGCTTCCATGTAGCAAGCCTTTAACTGCATGTATCTACTCACAAGCAGACTTATTGTTATGTAATCGCATGCTAGTTTGTATATTCATTCTTCATGAATAACACTCAATAATATATTGAGACAAATTAAGAGAATGCTTTAGCCCTCTGGTTATTGGAACAAATAAGGATAAAAATCTAAGCCTTACTTATAGAGATGTAGTTAGGGTTTTAGGTTAATTTAGGTTTCTTTACAATGTAAACATAATAAATGATATCCTTATACTCAAGCTTATCATAATACAAAATGGCCATGATGTGTGACGAGTAAAGATGTGTTGATTTCGTGTGTTATCTGGTTGATAAACTAGTGAGACGTTCTCTTGGATGCAACCTTTTCACTAGGGCGTCCTTGGACTCCTTAAAGGATATTGGCCCTTGGGCTTGGTCCTAGCATCCAAGGACTCGTCAACTAAGGGCGTCACACTTCATTTTTAACCCTCCAACTTTCATTAGTCTTGTATTTCGTAACTTTTATAATGTACTTATTCATTGAGTATCCAGATCATATTTGGTTAGATTACTTGTAAACACGTTTTATTTATTAGGTAATGATAACGGTATCATATGTAATACCGCGAACATACAAGATTCGATAAATACTTGCAAAGTGTGAAAATAATGAATTAGAAGAAGACTTGTTCTACTTTTTAAAAATTCTTAATAAAAAAACAATCAAGGGATGAGAGTTGTCTTCACTCTTCTCATAAAAGTTAAGAATTTATTATATGATTTCAATCATATAGAATAGGAAAATTTTCACAAATAGCCATCAATCTATAAAAATTTTCGATTAAGTCTCCAGAAAATGTTATCTTATACATAGATGTAATGGGTTTAGAAAGAATGAAATGCTATGAGCTTTTAATTAAAAACAAAACTTATTTGATTTATGGTTCGAAACCAAAAAGATAAACGTCGACCATAAAAAGGGAAACACGTCTACACTAATGAATTTTTTTTCTTTTCATTATTTCAGTCTTTTATTTAAATTAAATTCTTTCCAACATTGAATCCAAACGCCTATAAAAACTCATTGGTATGAGACGACTGTTGTTAATATTTCGATTTTTAAAATCTTACGATCCGATATGTAACAAAAATGGGTGCGTTTAGTTTATTAAAATTTCTAAAATTTCCATCTCACTTTTCAACGAAAATGAAAACTTGTTTACTTAACAACAATTTCATAAATTTTCATTTCACTTTTTAAAATACTACTTTTCATATTCTCTGTTACTTTTCTAATACCTACCCAATATTTTTATAATACTCTCTTTGTCTCTCTTACTTACTCTATCACATGTCATATTTTTCTTATTTTATAATCACTTATCTTATTTTTCTAAAAACTAAAACTTTATCATCTAAACAAGTTTTCACTTTTCATAGAAATCTTTGTTTTTTTCTAAAAACTATAACTTAAAAACTAAAATTAAAAAATAACAAGTTTTCATTAACCAAAAGCAACCTAAGCGTTTACGTTCCGACCAAGGTAGCAAAGTAAAATACCCTGGTGCCCGTAACCCATTTTCATTTTCCACAGCGGTTAAAATAATGAGAAGTGGTAAAGTTACATGGCGAGGGGATAAAACTACGAAAGTTGTGTGTGGTGAATGCCATGTGTGATTGTTTGACACATGGAAGATTATGAGTAGACCTTGAGAAAATTAGGTGACGTGGAGCTGCAAATGAGACGGTGGAGCGTTAGATACGCAATGAGGACAGGGACGTCGTCGACTTTTTATTTTTTATTTTTTTACTTCCTAAATATATCCAATTTTCTAGGTCTGCTTTTTCATTTTTCGTAGGGTTATTAATGTAATACAAATAAACTGATGCTTTTGCATAGATTGAGCAAGTGCATCCACATTTGGAGCAACAAAAGTTGATTTTGAAACTATATCAAATGCATATGTTGAAAATTAAGTAATATTTTAATTTTAAAACTCTATTAAATGTATATTGGATGTAATTGTTTTAGTTGTTTCAACGATATATACTATATGGTGTTTTTCTATTCACTCTTCCATATATGATTATTTGCGTTTAGAATTAATCTTATCATACATTTTCATAAGTTAAAAAACAGAGTTTATTTGTTCAATAAATGCTTTTTTTTTTGTCATTTTACAAGTTAAAACATAAATTCAAACAAAAAAAAAACTGATTATTAATTATTTGATAATTGTGATACAAAAAACAGAAGCTATATCAAATATTACATGTCCAACATCACTTTTTGTTACAATTATTATATGATTATTAGTTTATAAAATGGTATAACATTTACGCCAATATAAACAGAACTCTCATAATGCTTTAAAGTCATAATAATATGATGTTATAAGAAATAGTGACCCTAATGCATGTCCCGTAAATCGTAACATAACATAATCATGGATTATTATGGAAAACAATTATTGACTTTTTTTTTGGTAATCACATTGGAGGGTGTTTAGATTTGCGTTTGAAAAAGTGTTGTAGCGTTTTGGAAACTAATAATCTACTAATAGCTGTAACCAAAAGTGCTGCAAAAAATGTAGTGTTTTGTTGTACTTCTGCTGTTTACTATCATAATTATCAAATAATCAGTTTTTAAAGTGTTTGGATTTGCGTTTTAACTTGTAAAATGACCAAATAATCACTTATTAAGCAAATAAGCTACATTTTTTAACTTATGAAAAAGTGTGGTAGGAATAACGCTAAACACAAATAATCGCTTATTAGCGTATGCAATCTAAACACTTTAAATCAATTATTTGCGTTATTGTAACGTAATAAGCTAATAATTTAGTTTATAACGCAAAACCAAACGTTTTTTTATTAATTAGTGGATAAATTTCCAAATATAAAAGTCATTTGTGTTACCTATTAACCTAGCTACGTAGGTTGTAAAAGCCCATAACTGTTATTATAAAAGAAAATTACATCATATATATGTTTCATATTTGCAGATAATTTCCTATGATTAAGGACTGCATGTATGGTGGGGTTTTTGTTTTATCTTCTTTCCTTTTTTTTTTACGTAAATAAAGGGTCCACTAAGAATAAGGAAAGTGCGATTGGCTTATTTGACAGTAATATACCAATACAAGTCATAATTGGAAGACTAAGAATGTGATTGTTTTCTTATAATTAGCTCATGTAATAAAAATTTTGTTGTTTATAAATTAACTCATGTTTTATTGTAAGAATACCGTCTATGTAAAATGATATAAGAGACCTAATTGTCTTTTCCTCTATCTTTCAAAGAAGAGTTGTGACCTAGCTTCGTATCTTCTGTAAACGTTCAATAACAAGATTTGCTTTAAATTAGATAAATATCACACATCTTAACTTACTCAATCAACCTATAGCTACTGATGATATGACCTGCGTATGCAGTCGTCACCTAACCTTTTGTCTTATGTGGGATAACTCCTGAAAAGAAGCTCTTGGTAAAGGATGTTGGCGACCGAAAAGCTGACAACCACCTCCTTCACTTACTTGTATGAGGTAAGGTCGACAATTGGTGGTCAGCCTCGCTATCCCTGCAGAATCGTAGAAGCCGCCTTTTAGGATTTTGTAAATTTTATAAATAATAAACAATTTATGCATGATGGAAACAAATCTAACGAACACACAAAATCACATCAAGAACATTAACATGATTAGGTAAACATTAGATAAGAATTTTATCTTATGGAGCTTTTAGATCTTCAAAAACAACAAGAAAACTCTTTAGGATGATTGCGCTATCCACCGCTGATGACACGATCAAATAATAATTCTATAAAATATGGACTTTTACCAATAACACTTTATGTCCTTGTAATACTTCTTATTAAAAGTAAATACTCGTATTAAATTAATTATCCAATAATTAATTCAGTCACATTTATTGACATATAATATCAATTGGCTTTTGATAACAAATTCTAATAACAATATTCCTTCATTTTAATCGATCCTGCTTAGTTATGCTCGTTTTGTATGACCGTTGAGTATATTATGAAATCAGTAATGTTATAGTAGTAATATTATTTAGACATACAATATCCAACACCACCTTTGCTTGCGAATTATCCGTTGGGTAATTGAGGCCTCCAATAATCCATTGAGCAAGGAGAATATTCCAATAACGTCCATTCCCCTATAAATAAGGAATCGTCTTCCACATCATGTATGCACCACAAAAACAAAGTATCGATCACCTTGTTCTCGACACCCAAAACTCTTTCATCATGTTTACTAACTTAAGCTTCTGAGTGCGCTCGTTGGGATTTCCTCATGATCCCGGTAATAGAATTTTTCATTATTGATCGCAGCTTCTAGCCAATAAAAACCCACCCTACCATCTATAGCAACCATGTCTCTCCTTACAATGTTACATACCTATCCACCAATCTTATCATATTTTATACACCTACCCTAACTTTACCAAACCTACGTGGCAACAATGGTCATGTATTAATTCAATATAATGGATTGGTTTGTAGATCATTCAATGGATCATTTTTTGTTCCATGTGATCGTATGAATAGATTAGATGGTAGAGGTGATATGCCCTTCAAGTAGTTTTCTTATGGACTATAGCATGAATTTCATAATTTTGTTTTTGGGTTAGTTGTTAAAAATAACAACAATCTTTTTTATCGTTTATATCAACGTATTTATTTTTTTATTATTAAAAATATCAAATTTTATATTTTTATAATTAATAACATTAACTTTTTATATTTTACATAATTAATATCATTAATTTTTGTTTATTTTTTAAATCATTTTTAAAATTAACTTAACTTTATGTTTAAATCAGTGAGAAAATATATGATTCGATACTACTAATAATAAAAAAATAAATAATATTTTATGAAGGGTAAAAAACTATTTTTATCGAGTGGCCGTTTATTTATATATGAAAGGAACTTTATCTTTTACGGAGTTATACGTATTTTTATATAAATATACTTTTAAAATCATTCATCCTAAATAAATATACGGCGGTATTAAGTCTTAAGTACTATCAATCACACATGTAAATTACACGGGATAAATTTTAAAATATTTTTAAAAATATTATTATTAGTATTATTATTATTTAAATTAAGTATTCAATTTATAATAGATTATAATAATAAAATTAAAGAAATTTAAATATATTTTAAATTTTTAAACATTTAAAATTTAAAAGCCAAACCTTTATTTTTTTGAACTTAAAAAGTAATATTTCATTTGTTTGAAATTAAATAATTGGTAATTGACAAATATTAAAAATGTTAAGTGGTATCTCTTACTAGAAATGGTAAATAAAAAAAAATACTTAAATGGGTTATTACTGAAAAAACATTTAAATTTTCATTATTTTTTGGATTTAACCAATCTATTATTTTATAAAACTAACAAAACACTAACCTTTATAAATTTTTATTGGTTTAACGGTTTAACTTTTGATTTTATTCGTTTAGTCATTCATTTTTTATCGATAACTTATTTAAATAGTAATCTACGTAAATGAATTAGATTTATAATAAAAAAACCATTCAAATTTAAAAGAAAAAACTTATTTGATCAAATTATTAATTTTGTAATATCTACTGAATTTATTGATTATGGTTATTTTTGTAATTTTTATTAATATATTTGTTTTATAATAAACTAAATAAACTTTAATTTCAAGAAAAATGTTTCTAACTTTTTTTCTCCTCTCTTTTTTTAATGCAATCTCTCTCTCTTTCCACGAGTGATGATTTATTGGTATATTTTGTTACTTCATCATTATCGTCTTTTGTTCCATTAGTTCTTCATCACATCATGTTAATCCAAAGTGGTTTTAATCAATTTGATTCATCGTCGTTGTTGTTTTTATCCTAGCGATTTCACCGGCAACGATTTCATCCCTCTGCAGGCTCTCCATCGATATGGTCATAATGTTTATAAGGTTTATTAACGATTCCTGTAAGGTTTATTGGATTTGTTTAGGATATTGATTAAAGGGGTCGGGTCAACATGCTCATCATTTTATAGGGTTGTGTGCGTTTTTTTATTTATAAGATCGACGTGTGTATGATTTTGTAAGGTTTGCTTACAGTTTTTTGTTTAGGAGATTGATGTATTCATGATTCTATAGGATTTTGTTCATAACTATGTTAACTGCTTAGAGTTTCAGATAATGAAATTTTATCGATTGTTGTTTCAATCGGTGTTTGTTTTTTCAAATCTTACTTATTGAATGTTTGTTGAAGGATTAGTAATTATTATTGTTTGATTTATTAACTTATCGATCGTTGGAGTTTTAATTTATAGTTTAAGAATGTATTGTCAAACCGAAATAATCTTGAAAGTTCAAATGAATTCGTCAATAATAAAAAAAAAGTCACGTATTATCATGTCACCAAATTATTTGTGATAACATGTAAAATGGTCAAACTAATGTTAGAAAAAATATCAAAGAATTGAGATGGTTTTTTGATAGGGGGTGATTTGTACACACCACATATAGACTATTTTGATCCTAATCATATGTATATCATATTTATCTTATACTTCTAAAAATAAAAATAAATTTATCATTTTAGATAACATTGATATGTATTAAAAAAATGCATCGTATACAAATTCTTTTTTTTTAATAATAATCCATTTATTAATTATTATAATATATTATATATAAATTAGAGGAGAAGGAAATGAAAATGAAAATGAAAATGAAAGGGGGGCATGTGGAAGGAGTGAATAATTAGGAGGGGATGGCAGGTGTCATTAAAAACCCTAAAAAGAGAAGATGAAGATGAAGATTTGAAGAATTGAAGATGGGTGGGTCAAGGGGATACTATAAATGGGTGTCCGGACACGTGTGGGTGAAGCCATATTTGGACAATAACTAACTAGGAGCATGTGGGAAGGTGGTGAGGTGGCCTTCCTAATCTATATCTGAGGGACACGTGGATGGATGGATCCTTGTTTTGCTTAGATTTTTTTACCACTAAAGGACAAACATCAAACCCTCCCTCTTCTTCTCCTTCTCCTTCTCCTTCTCCTTCTCCTTCTCCTTGTTGTAGGGGAGCGAGCGACCACTGCACACCCTCTCCTTCTTTGTTTCTTTCTTTATTTATGCATTTCTTCCACTTTGTTGGGTCTTGTGTCTTTCTTTGTTCCCTCTCTTTCTTTTCCTTTTCTAGTTTTCTTTCTTCTTTTCATTATTATTATTATTATTATTTCATTTCATTTCATTCTTCTCTATCTCATCTATTCTTTACTTTAACATGTAACTTATCCTTTCTAAATTTATCATTTTAAACACCTTATTCACACATTAATATTTCTTTCTTTACAATTTCTATTCTAACACACCCGTTGACCCAATTATTTTTATAGAGAGATAAGTCGTTGAGTGTGAGAGAGCCGTTGGGGGGTAGTGATGTAATTATGCCGAGTTGAGTATCACCAAACTCGAACTCAACACTATCAAGCACGGCTCAATTAATTAAATTAGAAAAAAGAATTTGAAATATACATACTGAAGATTCAATCTAATTTTTATATCAACATCAAGCAAAATAATACAAGTGTAAGATTGTAATTTTAGGTTTAAAGTTATAT
The DNA here is from genome assembly GCA_020465985.1 of Centrapalus pauciflorus. Taxonomy (NCBI): domain Eukaryota; kingdom Viridiplantae; phylum Streptophyta; class Magnoliopsida; order Asterales; family Asteraceae; genus Centrapalus; species Centrapalus pauciflorus. The sequence continues at coordinate 742,860 of JAANYP010000542.1, forward strand.
AGTCTGATTTAGATAGCAGCGATAAAATTATAATATTAAAAAGTTGAAAGGTAAAAATGTAAACTTAGGCTCATGAGTCTATCGTGTAGGCTACTTTAGTATTCGAGTTCAACTCAAGTACTACTCAAGTAGTTCGAGCTCGACTTGATTAACAGCGAGTCGATCTCGAGTAGCTCACGAACTGTCTCGTCTCGTTTACAACCCTAATTAGTAGGGATTTTGGACGGGGGTGGTGTTTCCGTCGGTTTCCTGCTCTTATCCCAATATTCAACATATCAATCAAACAAAAGTTTTGCTTACGCTTTTTATGGCTATATACAATTGAATACGAAACACCATAATTTTAGTTAATAAATATGCAATTGTTATAACTAACATTCACCATTGTAAAACGCACCGTTTTGTGCAACACGGTGTCGTTTTGCTAATTTCAAGAATTTACAAATTCAGCCCCTGTAGTTTGTATTAATTTTGGATTTAGTCCCTAAACTTTTAATTTTTCAAAATTAATTATTATTATCAAGGTTTACAACTTTACATTCAACATTGTTTCTTATCTATTAACTTTAACTAAAATTTTTTTATATGTTTTACCATTCTAATTAAAATTTATTAACAACTCCTTATTTTAATAAAACAAATAGGTATAAAAATATAATAAAATATTAATATTCTTAATCAATTAAAAAGTATTTTGAATTAATTTGGTTTGTCGTTTTTCCATTTCGTTAATTTGGAAATCGAAATGGTACATCGTTTTTCTACTAAAACATTAAAAATTAGATTGTTTGGTTGTTTTTTACTTTTGGTTAAATCGAAAATCAAAGTGGTTATTCGTTTTATCCGTCCAAAATACTTAAATTTGATTGTTTTTTTTTTCCTATTTGGTTAGCTATTTCGCTGGAAAAATTGAAATATTCGTTATTTTAATTTTAAATATTTTCGCTCGAAAAAAACAACGAACCATTTCGGTTTTCAATTTAATCAAACGAAAAAAACAACCACTTAATTTAATTGTTAATGTTTTTGACCGGAAAAAACATTTAATAACTTTGATTTGCAATTTAACCAATCGAATAAATGACTAACCATATTAGATTTAAATATTGTTGCTCTAGAAAAAATGATGAACCATATTAAATTTAAATGAATGAAACTAACGCCGACTGATTTAACTTTAAATGTTTTCGCTCGGAAAAAAATAAAGAACTCAGATTTTTAATTTAACCAAACGGGAAATCAACTAATCCATCTATAAATTTTTCCGATAAGAAAAAATGACGAATTATTACACTTTTTAATTTTTTTAACGGGGAAACAATGAACTTTTTTTAAAGCTTAATAAATATTGAGTTCAACATTTTTTATATTTTTATATTTGTAAATAAAAGTATTCAGTTTGTACATCAACTTCTTCAATATTTAACCAAATATTGATTAAATATTTAAATAATGAAAATTTCTGTTTCCACCTCAATTTGAAAAATTAAATAACAGTGATTCATTTTGTTTTGTCGTTTGTTTTTTGCCTTTTGTCTCACAAGATGTATATAAAGCATCAACTTTTGTTATTCATGATTTTTGTGAAATAAGAGTTTAATATGAAAAAAAATAAACATGCTTTTCGTATTTTTGCGGTATAGCCAATTCGTTTTACTTTTTACCAATAAAATCTTTAAGTTATTTGTTTGTTTGTGATTTTTGGAATTATTCATTTTTTGACAAAAAAAAATCATTAAATTTGAGGGCTTTTCGTGGCATGTTGGTATTTTTGTGGAAAATATGAGATTGATTATGAAAAAAAATAATTTTTTTCGAAAACCCAAAAGAAAACAATAACATGAGGACTTTATTGGTAAAAAATAACATTGAGGGACGGAACCATTTGCATACAAAACCCTAAAAAAACAATATACTTTAAACGTCATCAATTAAATCATACCAAATTCGTAAAAAATAACATGTAACCCACAGATGCTTAAATACACAAATGTAGTTACGTTGTTGTCATCATTAAATTATATTTTATTTCTTAACATCATATTTTAACTTTAGCGATAAAAACTACATATTTTTACGGATACCCGCAGCAACGCGCGGGCAACCACAACACTAGTTTATTACAATCACCATTATCTTTTTGTAATACAGCATAACATGGTCGAGCGTCATACTCATATTTAATAACATTACATTTCCTACCTAGCATATACATATACATACAAACTACGTACGTACACATCAAAACATCTTTAAAATATATTTTTTATTAATATAAAAAATATTAAATATTCCATCTTAGTAAAAAACATAACATATATGAAATGAAGACCATTTTTATATAACTTGTATTACAATATAAGCTACGTACATTGACGTTGTACTATAAATATATATATGTTTTATGCAATGTAAGATGTAAGGTTAAAAGTATATATGATACGAAACAATCTTTGCATTTTCACATGCGGATGGATAAATCCTGCTATATATAGCGTTTCATTAACCTTAATTATTGCCACATATATTATTATTATATGTATAGAATTAATGAAACATTCATTACTATACTTATTGAAAGTTTGAAACCCCGGCCGGCCCTTTGTAATAAGGTTATCAATTGTAGGTAATTAAGGGGTTTCGAATGGCCTTTCAAACATGTATATTTACTTTATTTAAACAATTTTTTTATTGAATTTATGCACGAATGTCTTAAATCATCGATCACGTACTATGTATACATCTTGTTAATCAAACAGCTAGATCGAATTTTATTAGCTAGATCATAGATGGATATTAAATCTTTTTGTAAGTACTGATATAAATTATATATAGATGCATCGATTGTTTATTATAACGTACAGGCCGAATAACTTAATTGTATCATATTTTATGATGGTGACCTTGCATGCATGCCTAATAATTCATTCAGTTTCAGACTTCGTCTGTTTATATATATATTAGAGATATATTTTAAAGGGAGAATTTCATATATATCCTTGTAAACTTTCAATATTACGCATATATCCTTACAAACTTCCTTATTACATATATATTCTTCTAAACCTTTAAATCTCACATATATATCCAAATGACTATTGTAAATATAATTACATCATTTAAAAAAATATTAAATATCATTTTTTAATTAATTTATTATTAAATTAAATTAGAAAATGATATTTCTTTATTTTTCTAATTTATTTTGTTGGGATTTAAGATGGTAGATTAGGTATTCAAAATTTTTTTAAATGATAAAATAAATTTAAAATAGTCATTTGGATATATATGTGAAATTTAAGGATTTAGAAGGATATATATGTAATAAGGAATTTTACAAGGATATATGCGTAATATTAAAAGTTTACAAGGATATATATGAAATTCCTCCTATTTTAAAATACTTCCGAAACTGCCCATCAACACCCAAACCTGGTTGCCTGCCATCTGTACTCCTAAATATACATAAATATATAATCGACCATGTTCATTCATATATATTTGGACCCCATTTCCAACATATGCTATGGCTATATATACTTTAACTTTTAATAATATATATATATTTTTTAAATAAATTTGTGTATCTAAATGTTATAAAAAAAATATCGAGGCATGTGATGTTACATCGATAAGGGCATATATAGATGGTAACAAATTATAATTTAAGGGGTAATTTTATTGGCACTCCATATGACGATGGGACCTCATATTAATTATGGACATGACATTTTTTTAATTTTTGCACTACTTTAAATTTTTTGTTATTATTTTCTTTATTTTAAGTTTTATTATTATTATTATTATCATAAAAGTAACACAGTATTTATCTATATTTTTAAATAAATTTATTTTAAAATCAAATATTTTTAATAAAATTAAGTGAGACGAATAAAAATCTATATATTTAAATTGTAATAAAGGATATCCAAAACATAATACATTGGTTAAAAATGGTATAAATATTTTGTTTTATAACATATATTTAATGACTTTTTCTATAAATTTTAAAACACGTGTATTGTTTTATCTTTTGATTTAAAAAAAAAATTATTTAGAAAAATTTAAATAGGTCTTGTGTAAAAACTTATAATAAAACTCTCGTTTCAAAAAAACAATTACATTTTTATTTCATACATTGACAAACCTATTAAAATGGTTGTTAAAAAACTTGTTCCCTTAAATATTAATTTTGTATAAAATAGATTGATACGACTTTGACATGAAATAGGTGGAGTCAGGTATAAACTATTAAAACAATATGAATGTTAAAATATTTTAAAACCTTAAAATTAAAAATTGATTATTCACATATTAACCTAATATTAGAACAACACGAGTATTAAAATAATTAATAAAATTTTGTTTTAAAAATATTGATTTCAAAACATGATACACTTTTTTTCTTTTAAAAAAATGTGTAAAAAACTTTTGTCTTAAAACGTTTAATGGATTTGTTTTAAAAATGCCTGTATTAAACACTTAAAACGTTTAATGAACTTTTATTTTATAAAATGCTTGGTTTAAAAATGTAAATAAAAAAGAAAAAGAAAAACCTTTTCTCTTTAGTAAGTCTTTAAAACTTTTGTCTTAAATGTGTTTATCCTTTTTTTTTGGTAAGTACGTTGTTTAAAAACATGTTATTTTAAAAAAATAAATCACAGACAAAATATTATTTTCTATTTTTAGTTTCTAAAGATTTATTTTTTTATAATAATAATATTAGAATACTTACAAGTACTAGTTAATATTTTAAATATAAAAAATAATTAATCATAGTTAAATATTAATTCATTTGTCTCAAATTATTTGTCACTAAATTAAAAACATATGGTTTTAAAAACAAAGTTTAACTAATAAATGGACAACTATATCAATAACTAGTTTATCAACCAACATACCACGTGGATAATTTTTTATAAATTACTAGTCACATAAAATATATGTACTCTTTAAGTTAAACCATATCATTAGTAATTCATATTTTTAATATTCTTTTAATTTACATATATATATATATATATATATATATATATATATATATATATATATATATATATATATATATATATATATATATATATATATATATATATATATCTATATATATAGGGTTAGGTTCTATGGGGCACCTGTGTGCATCGTGCAACTTAGGAACCCATATACACCGTTAGATCTAGAATAGGAATGGCTAAGATTACAATGACAAAAGGGTAATAAAGATTAAATTTGTGAACGCATTATGATGCACGATTTACATATTAGATGTGCATAAGGGTATTTTCGGAAAAAATAATATATCAAGTCAACTCAAAATTAAATTTATATTGATTGAATATTTAATTCAATAATCAAGTATTAAATGCTAATAAATTTATAAAATGCACTTCTAAAAATAAAAAAATTCCAATTGAACAAAAATCCAAGATGATGTTTTATCATCTTCATTGACTGTGCATCTTCGTATTTATCTTTTCCGGGTTATGCATCATCGTGTTCATATGGAGCACCAGGTTATGCATCATCGTGTTCATACTGTGCATCTTCGTATTCGTCTTCTTCACATCGTATACGTTCATAGGTTCATGAGTTCAACGTGATGCATCATTTTCATCTTCATCTCATCATCGTCTTCTCAAACTCGTCGGTCGATTGTGTGTGTGTGTGTGTGTGTGTGAGAGAGAGAGAGAGAGAGAGAGGGAATAATATATGGAAAATGGTTAATGAGATTGATTTAGTTTACTATTTTAATCCTAATCTATTAATTAAAATAATAATTAATTTTTTTAAATAAAGTATTCCAATATTACCCTTAATGCACCCTTTGTAAACAAGCAATGCATTTTTGGTTCCCATTTGGTTCCCGATGCATATGGTGCCCCATAGAACCTCAATCTATATATATATATATATATATATATATATATATATATATATATATATATATATATATATATATATATATATATATAGGTGAGTTCAATAGAGAACCTCCATGCACCACCACAAATGCATCACAATTCCTCCGTGATGCATCAAATTCCCACGTGATGCATCGATTTATATGTGGTGCATTACGAATTTCTAGCGATGCATTGTGGTTCTCCAAGATTCTTCGATGCATAGAGGTTCTCCATTGAACCCACCCCTATATATATAGAGAGGGGGTTCAATGGAAAACCACAATGCACCTGAAAACTTGTGAAAAACGACACTGCACCACTACAAATGCATCAAATTCTCGCGTGATGCATCACCTTATTTACGATCATGCCATCGCGTTTTTGTTGAAATGCTCCAAATCGGACGGTATGCGTAAGTTTTCATGGTTTTCAGAAGTGCATAGTGGTTTTCCATTGAACCCACCCCTATATATATATATATATATATATATATATATATATATATATATATATATATATATATATATATATATATATATATATATATATATATATAGAGAGGGGGTTCAATGGAAAACCAACATGCATCGGAAAACCTTGGAAAACCTCCATGCACTACCACAAATGCATCATAATTCCCGCGTGATGCATCGAATTCTCGCGTGATGCACCGTCTTTCTGCATAATGCATCTGAAAACTTGTGAAAACCGCACTGCACCACCACAAATGCATCAAATTTCCCGCATGATGCATCAAAATCCCGCGTGATGCATCAAATTTACCGCGTGATGCAGCAAAATCCCGCGTGATGCATCACTTTATTTACGATCATGCCACCGCGTTTTTCATGAAATGCATCAAATCGGACTGTGTGCGTAGGTTTCCACAGTTTTCCGGTGCATAGTGGTTTTCCATTGAACCCACCCCATATATATATATATATATATATATATATATATATATATATATATATATATATATATATATATATATATATAGGGGAGGGTTCTTCTAAGAACCATAAAAAATGTGGGAACCTAAGAACCTTTTATGGCCTTTAGATTAATGATAATCAATGGTTGATATATTAGATGTCAATTTTGTAATTATTTTGAACTTTGATAGTGGAGAATCTTGAAAAGGTGTGAAAATGGTATTTTTGGAAGAAAAAAAATCTGCATTTTCCCTTTCTCTCTCTTACTTTTTCTCATTTTCATCTTATTTTTCTTTCATTATAAATGATTTTTAAAGTAAAAAAACATTTTTTATAAAAAAAATTATTTTTTCTATATAGAAAATTATTTAATTGCTAAAAAAATAACGTATTTTATATAGAAATATTATATGTCTATATAGAATATTTTTTTCCTGCATAGAATATGTTAACGAACATATTCTATGTACAATCTACGTAGAATGTCATTCATTCTACGTAGAATGACATGCAATCTACGTAGAATGTCGTGTAGAATGTCAAATATCATATATTCTACGTAAATTACCTGATAAAATATATCAAAAACACATTGAAACAAAAAAAAAGATTTCATTTAGACATTTTATCAAACACTTGGTATGCAACTGATATAAAATATACCAAAAAGACATTGAATAGTAATGTTAATCTACATAAAAAGATATAGAAATGTATAAAAACATAAAAATATATGAAATATATAAGAAACATAACATTCTACATAGATTATGTGTGCTTTTTTACAAGTAATCTTGTATTATATATTCTATTTAGATTATCATTTAATCTACGTAGATTATCATGTTAAACATCCAATAACTATTACAATCATTATAAATCTAATATATTACAAATAATCTTCATTATAAAACATGAAAAATGAATCTGTCATATAATATGTAGAGTATCGACGAACATATTATATGTATAATCTACGTAGAATGTCATGCATTCTACGTAGAATGACATGCATTTTACGTAGAATGACATTCAATCTACGTAGAATGGTATGCAATATACGTAGAATGACATGCAATCGACGTAGAATGACATATAATCTACGTAGAATGTCGTGTAGAATGTCAATTATCATATATTCTACGTAGATTATTACATGATAAAATATACCAAAAAGACATTTAGTAATGTTAATCTACATAAAAAGATATAGAAATGTATAAGAAACATAAAAATATATTAAATATATAAGAAACATAACATTTTACATAGATTATGTGTTATTTTTTACAAGTAGTATTGTATTATATTCTATGTAGATTATCATCTAATCTACGTAGATTGTCATGTAATCAACATAAATTATCATGTAAAACATCTAATAACTATTACATTCTTATAAATCTAATATCTTACAAATAATTTTAATTATAAAATATGGAAAATGAATCTGTCCAATGTACGTAGATTGTACATAGAATATGTTCGTCGATACTCTGCATAGAATGTCACGCAATCTACGTAGAATGACATTCAATCTACGTAGAATGACATGCAATCTACGTAGAGTATCGACGAACATATTCTATGTAGAATCTACGTACAATGTCATGCAATCTACATAGAATGACATTCAATCTACGTAGAATGACATTCAATCTACGTAGAATGACATGCAATCTACGTAGAATGACATGCAATCTACGTAGAATGACATGCAATCTACGTAGAATGTTATTCAATCTACGTAGAATGTCGTGTAGAATGTCAATTATCATATATTATACGTAGATTATTACATGATAAAATATACCAAAAACACATTGAATAGTAATGTTAATCTACATAAAAAGATATAGAAATGTATAAGAAACAAAAAAATATATGAAATATATAAGAAACATAACATTCTACATAGATTATGTGTGATTTTTTACAAGTAGTCTTGTATCATATATTCTATGTTGATTATCATGTAATCTACATAAATTATCATGTAAAACATCTAATAAATATGATAATCAATGGTTGATATATAGAATGACAAGTTTGTAATTATTTTGAACTTTGATTATGGAGAATCTTGAAACTGTGTGAAAATGATATTTTTGGAAGAAAAAAATCTGTTTTTTCTCTTTCTCTCTTACTTTTTTTCATTTTCATTTTATTTTTCTTTCATTATAATTGATTTTAAAGTAAAAAAACGTTTTTTATAAAAAAAATTTATTTTTTCTATATAGAAAATTATTTAATTGCTAAAAAATAATGTATTTTATATAGAAATATTATATGTCTATATAAAATATTTTTTTTCTATATAGAATATGTTAACGAACATATTCTATGTACAATCTATGTAGAATGTCATGCATTCTACGTATAATGACATGCAATCTACGTAGAATGTCGTGTAAAATGTCAAATATCATATATTCTACGTAGATTGCCTGATAAAATATATCAAAAACACTTTGAAACAAAAAAAAAAAGATTTCATTTAGACATTTTATCAAAAACTTGGTATGCAACTGATATAAAATATACCAAAAAGACATTGAATAGTAATGTTAATATACATAAAAAGATATAGAAATGTATAAAAAACATAAAAATATATGAAATATATAAGAAACATATATAACATTCTACATAGGTTATGTGTGATTTTTTACAAGTAGTATTGTATTATATTCTATTTAGATTATCATTTAATCTACGTAGATTATCATGTAATCTACGTAGATTATCATGTAATCTACGTAGATTATTATGTAATCTACGTAGATTATCATGTAAAACATCCAATAACTATTACAATCATTATAAATCTAATATCTTACAAATAATCTTCATTATAAAACATGAAAAATGAATCTGTTATATTCTATGTAGAGTATCGACGGACATATTTTATGTACAATCTACGTAGAATGTCATGCAATCTACGTAGAATAGCATTCAATCTACGTAGAATAGCATTCAATCTACGTAGAATGGCATTCAAACTACGTAGAATGTCATGCAATCTATGTAGAATGTCGTGCAGAATGTCAAGTATCATATATTTTACGTAGATTAAATGATAAAATATACCAAAAACACATTGAAACAAAAAAAAGATATTTAAACATTTTATCGAACAATTGGTATGCAACTGATATAAAATATACCAAAAACACAATGAATAGTAATGGTAATCTACAAAAAAGATATAGATTTGTGTAATAACACATATATGAAATATATAAGAAACATAATATTCTACATAGATATGAATAGTAATGTTAATCTACATAAAAAAATATAGAAATATAACATTTTATATAGACATATAATATTTCTATATAGATTACATTAATTTTTTAGCAATTAAATAATTTTTTATATAGAAAAAAAATTATTTTTTTTTATAAAATACGTTTTTTTAATATTAAAATCAATTCTAATGAAAGAAAGAGAAAATAAAAATGAAAAAAAAAGGTAAGAGAGAGAAAGTGAAAAAGATGCATATAATAAAAAAGGTGGAGAGAGAAAGATAATATTTTTTTATTCCAAAAATACCCTTTTGATCCAAGGGCTCTAAAAGGTTCCTAAGTTCTCACCATCTTTAAGGTTCTTAAAAGAACCTCTCCCTATATATATATATATATATATATATATATATATATATATAATCGATGATAACAGTAAACAATATTTATTAGATAAGGTCAAATAGTGTATAGAATGAATTATTTATTAATGTTTATGAATATTATAAATAGTAAATTGTATTTATCTTTTATTTTATTTTATTTTAAGAATAATAAAATGTATTTATCTTTTTAGGTGGAATGTGTTGACGCCATATGACGTTTTGTGTTCTCTTTATATATATATATATATATATATATATATATATATATATATATATATATATATATATATATATATATATATATATATATATATATATATATATATATATATATATATATATATATATATATATATATAGAGGGAGGTTCAATTGAGCACTTTTATGCATCGAGGTACAAAAGTACCTATATCATCCATTAGATCAAAAAATTGTATGGATTAGATTAATGGCAAAAGGGTAAATAGTTGGACAATTTTATGCATCTTGTGCATTATAGAAACAAAGAAAGAAGGGCATTTTGGGGAATGTGCATACCTCATTAAATTTAATATTTCAACAAATAATCAAATAATAAATCCCAAATAAATTCAATTGATACATTTCCAAATTTAAAAAAATTACACAAATTCAAAAAAGATGATGGAGATCGATGCATTTCATCGTTAATCGTGTTTATCTATGCATTGTGTTAAAAAAACGCATTTAACAAAAAAAAATACACAAATTCATTTATGCATCGTGTTCAACTTGTTCATCATTCTTTTATGCATCGTATTTGTCGTTCATATTCTTCATTCAGTTATGCATCATGTTCAACTTGTTCATCATTCATCTATGCATCGTCATTGTTCATCATCCATTTATGCATTATCATTTTCCGTTGTTCATCGTTCATCATCCATCTATGCATTGTCATTGTTCATCATCCATCTATGCATTATCATTATTCATCGTTCATCATCCATCTATGCATCATGTTCTTTATAATTATCATCGATTACCTCTCTTGTTCATGTTCATCATCATCGTTGTTCATCGTTAATCTTCGTCTTCAAATCATCATCATCTAAGAAAAATCATGAAGAACACGATTATATAGAGAGAGAGAGAGAGAGAGAGAGAGAGAGAATTGAGGATAAAAATGAGGAATGTAGTTAATATGAGATTTTATTTCAAAATGTAACTCCTAATTATCATTTAATGATTTTTAGAAATAAATTAATTATCATGTCTTTAGTTTTCCCTAAATGCCCTTTGTGCACCCTTGGTGGATTATCCGATGCACAAAAGTGCCTCGAGGTGCCCCGATGCATAAAAGTTCTCAATTGAACCCCAATCTATATATATATATATATATATATATATATATATATATATATATATATATATATATATATATATATATATATATATATATATATATATATATATTATTAATTACTTAACTACTTTTATGGATGTGAATAATTACTTTGATACATATTAAAAAAAAAATATTAAGGAGGTGGTGTGAGAACTAAAAGAGGGTGTCTCTTTAACGACATTTATTTAATATGTTTCAACAATTAATTAGTTTCAATTATTTTTTCCCCTACGGTCAAGGTTAATAATGACATATAAGAAATTGCTTCCTTCTAAATTATATTTCAAATTCTATTCATGGGGTTTTGAATGCAACATTTATCTCTTTCATTCCAATTCAATGGAAATAATAGCATTGTTTGGTTTTGTTTTTAAAGGCGAAATCAATTAGTCATAGGGGTACTAAAATAATTTTAATCCGGCATTAAAAATGAAACTCCAAATGTCACCATTTTCTGGTAAAAAAAGATTTGTTAGGACGCTTTAATATGATTAATATTGCTTTTATAGTTTTATCAATTTAGTCTTTCAATGTTATAATAAACAAAATTAAAAAACCAAACAGATTAAACCATAAAAGTATATTGATTTTTCTAAGATTAACACTTAATAATTTAAACACAAGTTGGTTTTATTTTACCCAAATATAAAAATTAATTCGTCTTGGTCTTTTGAAATAAAAAGTTGAAAAACAACTGGGCTAGACACATCATCATCTAATCTAATAAAGCATTTGATACTTAACTCAATTTTGAAGCACATTCATTTTTTTTTTTCATTCCCGTATAACCCTTTATTTTAACCTAAACTATTTGCTATACTTGAAATGATTACTCCTAAACTTCAGATTTAGTTACTTTAATCATTTTAATGGTGTATTTTATGTTTTTTTTAACAAACAAAAGTTAAAACTAACCGTAACTTCAGCAATGCCATCACCTCCGCCTACAACACCCGAATACATTAATACTTCAAACTAATGTTTCTTTATTTCTTTCTTTTTTCAAAATCATTTTATGCTATAAAATTGAGCTTTTATCCCTATCTGGAGGATTTTGAGGGTTGTTAGTTTTGAGGTTGATCGTTCTTGGTCAATGAGTTTGTTTATGTTGTATGCCTTTTGGCCTTGATGCTTTTTGATCTTCACATATACAACTATCTATACTTTTTTGTCAGTTAAAAAAACATTATGAAACAAAATATGTTTTGATATGTTTCATAAACTATGTTTTAATTTTTTTTTTTATATATCAATTTATGTAATATATTGAACTTATTACATATTCATATATGTATAAAAAAAAGTTCTACGAGTCATTATCCCTTTTATAAACACTATCACTAATCCTTAGTTTGACATTTTTTTTCTCCTGCATATAATATGGTGAAGAATCTCATTTTAATTACTACATTTGTAACTAATAAGTTACATAAAATATATAATAAATATAAAAATCTGTGTGAAGGTAGATTTGTAGGAATGTATCTTAAAAAAGATACATTAAAGTAATCATAATTTGAGAAAACAAATTGGGATTGGTATGTTTTGTCCTTTAAGCCACATAAAGAGATTAAAGAAAATACAGGGACAAGATTGTTGAATATGACTATTAAATATTACGAAGTATGAGAAATATTTTAAAATAACACTTATTTTAAGAAGTTTATTTTGGAAAATTATGACAAAAAGTTTTGTCATTAGAGTAATATTTTAAATAACACTATATTAGTTTCAGTAAAATCATAAGATTGATATATACATTGTAAGCTTATGATGAATCAGTTGAGCACCTATTCTATACGTGTTCATTTAGTAAGGAACTGTGGAAGTGAGTTTTATCTTGGGGGAAATCTCGATTGGTCGGCACCATCAATCTTTGGAACAATTAATTGAATTGATCATCAAGTCGGGAAATTCGAAAAAGAGACGGCTTTTTCTAGAAGTATTTGTGAGAGACTTAATTTTGTTCGTGTGGAAAGCCAGAAACGAGGTGGTATTCAAGAATGTAAAAATCTCGGCTTCAATTATAAAGGAGAATTTTTGGTTACCGTTCTCTCGTGGATCAAGTTTCGGTCACATTGTAAGTCGTTAATTTGGTCTTTGTGGGTTATATGTCATTCTTCGTATTTTTGAGTTCTTGTATCTTTGCTAGCTTCTTGCTTGCTTTTGGCTCTTAATTATAATAATAATTCGGGTGCTTTAATTGTTGGATGATGACATTACCGAAGCTCTCAGCTAGTGTTACCTTGTTGTTAAAAAAATATAAATAAAGTAAATTTTATAAATAGCTGGGTTTTTTTTAACAAATATATTTAATAGTATTAATGTGGTCAAAAAAGGAGGACAAAGAGATCTGAACCGTTCCGTACGGACGGCTTGGTACTGGAGCAGGCATCCAATTCCACGATAGATAGGCACGTAATAACGTTGTAACTCGGCTGGCTTTTTTCTCCACGGTTCACGTGTCCCGTGCTTTTTAGCTTACGACCTTTGAAATTAGCACGTGGGTCCCATCCTCCCACGTGTCACCCCACTTTTGCTACTCAACTGTACCAGTTTCATTATTCCATCCCTTATCTTTCCGGCACCATACATTATTACATTATAATTATAGCGCTATCGTATTCGTATCTATTATTATATACAATGAACTTGAATTCTGATTGATTGTACAAATTACTAATGCGTATATTACAAGTTTACAACCACTTACCATTTAATCTAAATCTATATATAGATCCAGAAGTTTATTAGAGTGATATCTATCTCCCTTAACGATTTCATATAACATTATAATTTGTTCTTATTTGGTTTGTGTTTATTTGTTTTATTTAATATGAATAAAACTAACATGTTTTTCACGTTTTTACGGTTTAGTCTATTTATATAATTTTTACCAATAAAATTTTTAAGTAATATATTTGTTTGTGATTTTTAGAAAAAAAATTTTATTTTTTCATAAAAGTCTTTAAGTTTGTGGATTTTTTTGGAGAAACATGTTGGTTTTTTGTGGAAAAAACAAGGTTGATTATGAGAAAAAACAAAAATTTTCCGAAAACCGAATTGAAAACAATAATTTGCAGACTTTCTTAATAAAAAATAACACGGAGGGACTAAATCACAAAATACAAGAAAACTATGTTGGTTTTTTTTCATATTAAATCCTTTTATTTAAATTGAAAATACATGAATTGAATGAAACTTACTTATCCATGTTTGTTTATATTTTTAAAAGCTTAATTCACTCGTATCTCTACGATATGAATAGCTAAAAGTCGAGTAAACCGTTTCTTTTGTAAACTTTATGTTCCAAACCCCCTAAGATGTTTGGTATGCATATATTTTTTTTATCTGAGATTTACATTTTGTAAAATGATTTACATTACATAACATTTGTATTTGTCAGGATTTTGTCAAATAATCTGCATTATCTTTTAGAATAAAAATTTGTTAATTTAAAAAATGCAAAATAACTGAGATTTAGAGGCTGGTTTTAAATAACAAAGAAATAAGGGGGCGTTTGGTTCGCAGATTTTTAATCTGGGATTTGCATTTTGTCAAAGGATTTGCATTATGCAGCATTTGCATTTGTCAGGATTTTGTTAAGAAATTTGCATTATCTTACAGAAAAAATTTATTAATCTGAAAAATGCAAGGTAACTGGGATTTAAAATCCTAGGGGGGAGGCTGGGATTTTAAATAACAAAGAATGGAAGGATTTTTAAGAAATCCTGGGATTTCAAATCCTTACTGAAATCTGCGAACCAAACACAGGATTTTAAATGCAAATCCCAGGAAATCCGCGAACCAAACGCCCCCTAAGTGATTTAAATAATACTGGGAATTTAAATTCTTATCAAAATCTGCGATCCAAACACAATATTTTAAATGCAAATCTCAATGAATTCCAAAAAAATTGCAAACCGAACACCTCATTAGTTTATTACTACTATACATCACTCAATTTTTTTCAAAACAACAATGAACAGTGGAACGCATAGTTTAAATGTGATCGCCTAAAATGCTATGTGTTAAAATTAATTCATAGTTTGATAATGATAGATGAGCTTTGTGCTTGTGTCCTTTGCATACGTACACTTCACAAGACATACTTGTGTTATCAACTCCATTCCTCTCCAAATTATTCTGAGATTTGGTTTCTTTATCCCGATCAAATTCCTTATTACGATTCAACATCAGCTTCCTATTTTTTAACGACCAACTCTACGTCAAATGTCATTATTTTCTTATAAATTATAAAACATTTATATTGATAACCATAATAATTTAAAACCCAATAGCCTAAACTTGGCGTAAAACAAACAAATGAAACATACCATAAAAAACTTTTGCAATTTTTATATATCTTTGTTTGCTAATCTTCTTTTAATCATGATTGTGGTCGTTTGAAAATTGAAGCAGTAAAGTGAATTAAAGAACTAAATTTTAAATATTCCATTAACTGTCTTTGAAAGTTACACAAGTTATAAAGTTTTTGAAGACTTATAAATTTTGTTTGCAAGTATGTTAAAAAAAAACTACGTACTAATAATAGAAAACTCTATTATCTTAAATGATAATACAAAAATAGAAAACTAGTACTTTAATAAAGCAAAAAGCAAATGAATAAATATAGTTTTCATTGAAGTACACAAATGTTTTAAGAAAACTGTGAATTAAGATGCCAAAAAGCATGGTATCCGTTTGGATACCCGGTATACCAACATCTTTCAATATCATCATTTTGGACGCGTCACCTTTACATTAGTTTTTTTTTCATCACCATTTCCATTTCAAAAATGCCCATTATTCTCAACTTTTTATTCCAATACACATTACCAATTAACTTTAGAAAGAGAAATAGAGAAGAGGTAAAGATAGAGAGAAGGAAGCCGAACAGGGATGGAGCCATTCTGCGGGAAAATATCAGTGGGGCCGCTAGTGGAAGGTGGCGGTGTTCCTGCCAGGGTGGCTTAGATGGCTAAGCCAGCCTCCGACTCCAACAGCTTTTGTAAACTGTTTGCTTTTAGTATATAATAAAGAGATAGGTGAATTAAGATTAACGCTATCATTATCTAGTAATTGAGTAACAAAATTTTTTATATGTTTGATTGTTTTTAAAATTACTAAATGTCTGAAAAGTTAAAACCATCACTAAATTAAAAATTGATTTTAAAATTTGAAATCTATAAATTTATGATTGCTTATTTTGTATTACGAATGTTAAAAATAATATTTAAAATATTATATTAAATTAATTATATATTTTATTTTAGTAATTTATATGAACAAAATTAAATTAATATACCCAAAATATTAAAGCAAATTAATATATTAGTTAATTTACGACATGGAGGTTTAAACTCTTAAATTCAAGTTTATAACCAACAATCTTATGTCAACTTAGAATTTAAATTCAAATTATAAGGTTTTAAAATAAAACTTAAATCATTCTACTCAATTAGAAGAGTAATAGATGTCACTTCACACAATCACACTTAAATAAAAAAAATGGTAATTATCGTAATTTGGATACGATATATGTAATAACCTATATTTTCTATGTTAATATGTAACGAAATAAATTAAATTAATTTAGAAAAAAGTGTCCACCTATTATCCCTGAATAATATTTTAAATTTGAGTTCATAGCCAATGTCTTTTTATAGTTTCTTATCCAAATTTTTTATAAATGAGACATGGGTGTTGGGGATTTTTTTTAAAATTGATTTTCATTATTTTATATTTTGGAAACATTAAAAATGATATAAAACAATAATAACTAAATTCATTTAAAAAAAATTTGTGCCTGATTCAAATTTAATAATAAATTTATTATATTCTTATTTACAACATTCCAAAAAAAAAAAGAAGGTTATCTTTCTTCAATTGTAAAATCAAAAGCTTTGGAAAGTTTGGAGATTCATTCGTTCATTACTCAATGGGTGTAGGCCAATCGATTACGAGCCTTGATGATTGTAGGAAACCAATTTACAATTAAATACTATTTTTCATAATAATTAGTTTTCAAAAATTATGTGATATTATTAATCACAACAAGCATTCAAACAAATTAGGTGGTGTATGTAAGGTCTGAGGTCTCCACTTTGAGGTATAGGGGTAGATTAGAAATAAGAGTAAATTAGTTTGCTGTTTTCAATCTCTTTTAACTTACATACCCTTTCATCTATATTTGTTTTCAAATTGATTGTTTTTTAACATAGATAGCCTTTTACTATATAACATAAATGATTTATGAATATTGTTTCTTAACAATCATATGAAATTTATATATAAAAACCCAATTTAGCCGACAACCGACATACAAAGATATTTCCTAGAAGGAAACAAGAATCTATATCACCTATCTACTTCACTATAACCTTACTATCCAAGAATTCCGGTTGAACTCCAATAAGTTACTTCTATGGTATATCCATAGCAATGATTGAGCTTGAATCTACATGGTTGCATAATGCTTGAACTTGAATCTTCATTAAAACTACTACTTAAAGATACATAAAAACACCTCGGTGAATACATCACATAATGTATGTATTAATGATGTATATGATCTACACCTCTTATCCACCTTGAATTTGAATAAACTTCTCAAAACGACCATAACTCGATTCAACACCTCTTATCCACCTTGAATTTGAATAAACTTCTCAAAACGACCATAACTCGATTCAACACCTCTTATTTGTTATACAAAAATCACTTTAAAACGTATCACGTTAGTTTGTTCATTTATAAATTTTAACCATTTTGGTGTAATACTAAAAACGGTTATCTGTATGAATTGATATTAAAAAAGTGACGGAAATAAGAAACTAAGAAAGAGAATATTTATATATGGATATTTTGCCAAATGTTACATAGTTGTATATGATGATGAATAATAGATGATAATTAAATGATCGTACGTATAGCTAGGTTGAGGTTTGACTAAAAAAAAAAAAAGAAGGGAGTGACAGGAGGGGATAAAAATGGAAAAACAAATAATAGAGAAAAAGGGGTAAAAATGGAGACAGACAATCTTTAATGAAATAATTTTAGTAGCTAATTGAGGAGACATGGCCACCTACCTTTTCACATGTGTGGTTCTTATGCATTTCCCATTTATTTTGCAACCTCTCTCCACTCTTGACTTTTGACTACTTTGTGGCTTACATTTTTCTTCTTTCTTCTTCCATTTTTTTTTTAAATTTATGTTTAATTTAGAAATAAATAATCCTAACTAATTATTTAAAGTATTATTAATGTGGTTATATAATTGCAAAACGATATGCTTTAATATCTTACCAGATTGATACCCACGTATTACATGGATTGATGTAAAGATTTGTTATAAATTAAATATTAATAAATATGTGACATCTCTTAAAAACCTTCAAAAAAAAAAATTAAAAAATTAAGATACAATAAAAACTAATCAAAATCAATAATCAAAATTTATCACATATACATTTGAAATTTATCATCTAATTCTAAACTTTTGTTATCTAATTAGTTAAATTTTAAATATTGTCAGCAAAATAATTAACATAAAAGTTTATCCAAATTTCTACATTTAATGATAGATATGTATTTTAGGTAAATATATTGCAATATCTAATTTATTATTAGTTCATTAATAAAAAAATTAAAATCAACATTTAATGTAATTAAGTTAAGGTATTAAATTAAGAAAAAGAGGCGGGAAAATGAAAATTTTGTGCATTGTGGAAGCGCCACGTGGCACTAAGTGTTTTGCTTTATTATAATATATAGATATAGATTTCCGGGCTCTATGTTGTTGCACTCTTAATTTTTAGGGGTAGTTTAAGAGCTAATAAAAATAAGCAGACTTATATCAATTACTTTAATTATGATATTTAATCTAGTTATTTTAAGTAATCCTTTCAATTTCATTGATTCACCATCACTGTTGCCGTCCACCATCCTTCCGAGCATCACCATCACCATTTACCACCCATGACCACATTCACTATATCCTTGGAGCAGTCACAAGAGGAAGATGATTGTAGCTGGGGCTGAGAGTGATGATGGTTGCGGTAGTGCTAATGGTGATTGTGATGGAATTTGGAAGGGAAGTTTTATTATACGTATATTTATGATTTTTACATATTTATTTTTGCTTTTCGTTTACACATTGCTATTTTTCTTGTTTATTCTATTATAGTTTTAAAATTTTCATAGAGAAAGTTCTGAAATAAAAATCATAAATGTAATTAAAACTATCAGTGATGAAGTTGATAACTTTTATCAAATAATGGGTGATAAAATATAATTTAATCTATAATATGGTATTGATAATTATCAAATAATGGGTAACAAAAATATTAAAACTTTACCGAAATTAAAATAGAAATAATCCAATAATATGGGATTGCCCATCATTCCTATTCTTTTCCCTTTATGTTGGCTTTATAGATCATAAATCATGACACATTACCTAACCTAGTTGAAACAAATTTCCAAATATAATAGTTTAAAGAAAATCAATGAATTGAGAATCGGATTAGACTAAACCGGTATGCATAGTCTTGGGTCGGGTCCACGAAAAAAGAAAGGAAAAAGAAAAGTGGGAAGTTTTGATAAAATAGTTAGATTACATTTTGGGTAATTAAAGCAAAGTCAACAGATTGATGTCACGTGTGTAATGTGTTAGGCTTAGGTATACATCATAAATGGTAGGAAATGAAATCTGAATACGATGTTTATGGATGTGACAAATCTTTGATATCGATATCACCACTAATCTCCACCGTCTAAACAAATCCGTATCACTTGTATTAAATAAAATTTTATCAAATATAATAATTTCATATAAAATGACTATTTTATAATTAATAATACAGTTATCATCTTTAGGTTTCACCCATTTCAAACAAGTTTAAGATGATCGTTTTGTATGGATTTATTGTATATGGAACCTCCCAAACAAATCCCTCACTTCCCTCAAGATGCCAAAACCAACATCATCTTTATACTATCGAATCAAACTGGAACCTCTTTTTTTACAACAAAATTTTATTCAAGAAACAAAGTGTCTCGTACAATCCACTATTAGAATGTTAAGGACGTTTATTATGTCCCTCAACTTTTAATATAGATTGCCTAAACAATGTTGTTATGTTGTTTCAAGTTCTCTCACATTTATCTTCTATGCTTACTGTTCTTGCCGATCTTATCTTTTGTTGTTAGAACCAATCTCTTGCAAAACTATTTGACCTGAATTTGATTGAAGTCAGATAGCTTAACCAACACCTTGTGCAGCCAAAAACACTAACTTTAACTTCAATCCGACTAATCATTTGTGATGCACTTTAATAGAAAAATCTAACTTTAGTTTTCTCGGCTCATAGCCTCATAGTCCACTTTGACATCATGCTAAAACTTAATAAAATCATCTATGAACCAAACCAAATTGAAACAAAGACTCACGAAAATCTGAGTTAATAACTGAACGAAGGTTTCACATGTTTTTTCATGTGTTTCTCAATTAAAAACAAAAAACTAGACTGGATCGTACGAAAACAAAAACCAAAAATTCCAGAATATAGAAACCAAGAACTAAACCATATTACACGATATACTCTTTCGATTCAAACCGATAGCTTATGACTATTCGATCTCATGGTTTGATCCCAATTTTCACGTTTTTTAGACATGATGCTCATCATTTTTTTTTTAACATAAAGAAACAAGTAATATGACGCTGGCATCATATATCTATTAAAATATAAAACTTGTTATGCTTATAGTTTACTTAAAAGATAAGTAATAATTTTAATATATTGCAATTGTTTATGTAAGGGTTTATCAAAAAGTTTTAATTATAAAAATAATGACAAAGACACGTCACATCATTTTATTTTTGTTTTCTGAAAAAAAGAAATGCATCTGGTAATCAAGAGATATGGACTTCAAATATTTATGTGTTGTTGTCTAACTTTTATATATATATATAGGATTGGGTTCACACGAGAACCCCTCATTACCGTGAGAACCACTCTAAAATTTGTGCATCCACTGTATAAAAGTGTGCATTTGATACTAAAATTAAATGTTTTCGATATATTTATGCATTTCATGTAAAAGTTTACGCATCTCAGGCTATAATTTATCCATTTTACGTACGAATTGTGCATTTAAGAAAATTTGTGCATTTGATGTTCAAATTTGTGCATTTAGTTTATAATTTAATGAATATAATTTTTGAATGTAATATTAGTGTTAGATTATGATATTTATTAATATTTAAGACTAATAATGGTTTTAAGTAAAACTTTTTATTTTTGAATTTGTGCATTTGATGTACAAATTTGTGCATTTTGGAGTGGTTCTCACGTTCTCACGGTAACGAGGGTTCTTACCGGAACCCAACCATAAATATATATATATATATACATATATATATATATATATATATATATATATATATATATATATATATATATATATATATATATATATATATATATATATATATATATATATATATATATATATATATATATATATAGAGGTGGGTTCAATGGAGAACCTCCATGCATCGAAGAACCTTGAAGAACCTCCATGCACCACCACAAATGCATCACAATTCCCACGTAATGCATCATTATTTCCATGTGATTCATCAAATTCCAGCGTGATGTATCGATTTCTACGTGATGCATTTCAATTTTCTAGCGATGCTCCATGCACCACCACAAATGCATCACAATTCCCCCGTAATGCATCATTATTTCCACGTGATGCATCAAATTCCAGCGTGATGTATCGATTTCTACGTGATGCATTTCAATTTTCTAGCGATGCATTGTGGTTCTCCAAGGTTCTTCGATGCATAAGGTTCTCCATTGAACCCACCCCTATATATATATATATATATATATATATATATATATATATATATATATATATATATATATATATATATATATATAGGGTCAGGTTCTATGGGGCACCTGTATGCATTGTGCACTTTGGGAACCTGTATGCACCGTTAGATCTTGAATTTTAATGGTTCAGATTGTAGTGGCAAAAGGGTAATTAACTTGAAAATGGGTGCACGGGTGCATAACTTCTCGCGCGCGGAAGGGCAAAATCGAAAGATGCTTGAATTCAGAAAATATTCTATCCGAATCTAAACAAACATGATGCATCTTCATCCAATTTATTGGATTCGTCTTCAAACACGATGCATCTTCATCCAATTCAATTTCAAACATGATGCATTTCGATCATATTCATCCTCGTCTTTGTTCCATCATTATGCATCACCAAAATCGTGATGCATTTCGGCCATATTCATCCTCGTTTTTGTTCCATCATTATGCATCACCAAAATCGTGATGCATTTCGACATTTAAACGTGGATTTATGGGAAGGTGGTTGATCATTTTATTTATAAATGATAAATATTAAATTAAATTTATAATTTAACAATATATTATTAAGCAATCCTAAAATGCCCTTAATGCATCCTTTGTAAACAAGCAATGCATTTTTGGTTCCCATTTGGTTCCCAATGCATATGGTGCCCCATAGAACCTCAATCTATATATATATATATATATATATATATATATATATATATATATATATATATATATATATATATATATATATATATATATATATATATATATATATATATATATATATATATATATATATATATATATTATATAGGGGTGGGGTCAATGGAAAACCACTATGCACCTGAAAACTATGGAAACCTACGCAAACCATCTGATTTGGTGCATTTCATGAAAAATGCGGTGGCATGATCGTAAATAAGGTGATGCATCACGCGGGATTTTGATGCATCATGCGGAAAGTTTGATGCATCGCGCGGGATTTTGATGCATCGCGCGGGGAATTTGATGCATTTGTGGTGGTGCAGTGCGGTTTCACAAGTTTTCAGGTGCATGGTGGTTTTCCATTGAACCCCCTCTATATATATATATATATATATATATATATATATATATATATATATATATATATATATATATATATATATATATATATATATATATATATATATATAGGGTCAGGTTCTATGGGGCACCTGTATGCATTGTATACTTTGGGAACCTGTATGCACCGTTAGATCTTGAATTTTAATGGTTCAGATTGTAGTGGCAAAAGAGTAATTAACTTGAAAATGGGTGCACGGGTGCATAACTTCTCGCGCGCGGAAGGGCAAAATCGGAAGATGCTTTAATTCAGAAAATATTATATCCGAATCTAAACAAAGATGATGCATCTTCATCCAATTTATTGGATTCGTCTTGCATCTTCATCCAATTCAATTTCAAACATGATGCATTTCGACCATATTCATCATCGTCTTTGTTCCATCATTATGCATCACCAAAATCGTGATGCATTTCGGCCATATTCATCCTCGTTTTTGTTCCATCATTATGCATCACCAAAATCGTGATGCATTTCGACATTCAAACGTGGATTTATGGGAATGTGGTTGATCATTTTATTTAGTTTCCTAAATAAATGATAAATATTAAATTAAATTTTATAATTTAACAATATATTATTAAGGAATCCCAAAATGCCCTTAATGCACCCTTTGTAAAACAAGCAATGCATTTTTGGTTCCCATTTGGTTCCCGATGCATATGGTGCCCCATAGAACCTCAATCTATATATATATATATATATATATATATATAGAATATGGTTCGTGTGAGTACCTAAAAAATGCAGAGTACCGTGAGTACCTGTGAACACACGGGTTTCAGATGTGAACTTGCTCCGGAAAAAAGTTTTTTTTTTGAATTTTTTTTCATATTCATTTAGATACAAATAATATAAGGCTATTCGTAGAAAATTATATACATTCACACTTTCTAACATCTTAAAAGTCATGTGAACGTGAAAAAGTTCTTGTGAACATGCTTAGTTGTGAACACACGTTCACAACAGCAGAGTTCATGTGAACACACACGTTTCACATAGTTCTAGTGTGTGTTTATGTGTGATTTTTTACAAGTAGTCTTGAATTATTAATTTAAACATGATTATGAAAAAAATTTAAAAAAAATGATTTTAAGCGAGGTACCTCCGGTACTCCGCAAAACTAGTGGTACTCATTTGAACCCAAATATATCGATATTATGTTTTTTTTTTTTAAATTAATTTAGCTTATCTTAACATTTTGCCATTTTATGCCCATCGTTGAATGAATGTAAATAGAAACAACACACTGTTAAAATGTTCCACATTCATTCCTTGATACATCGCACAAAAGGACACGTTGTTAACTTTGTTATGGTTTATGTGTTTGGCTTATACCAATTTTTTTTTTTTAAATATATATAACTAGCAATCTTAAATACCTACAATATGAAGTATATGTATTTTTCTAATTGAAAAAGAAGAATTAATAACGCGATAAAACATGAGAATAATATCTTTTTGTACCATCAATCGAAAATGAAAGGTTGTGTAATTTGTGTTTATTAGCAGCAGGTAGAATTCGAACACTAACCGTAATACTAACCATTTATGCCGGACAAAAGACTGAGTTGTACCAAAATCAGTATATGAATAGATTGTTCCAAAAAGCAACCATGTGATCTTATATGTGACACAACCAGACGTGTCTCACCCAATACTCCAATTCTTAGGCGACGTTTGGTTCGCAGAATGTTTATTCCTGGAATTGAATCTGTCAAGGAATGGAATCTGTCGGAATAGAAATGGAGGCATGTGAAGATGAAGTCTAAGATTGGTTTTAAAGCTGATAAAATATTTGGAATGGAATTTAAATTCCATGGCACTAACCCAAGGAATATAGATTCCTTCAAAAGTGGTGTTTTTTTTTTAAAAAGGAATCTTCATTCCATTATACTACAAACATACAAACAGCACATCAGAATGGAATTTTCATTCCAATTCCATCAAATTCCATCAGATTCTGTGAACCAAGCGTCCCCTTAGTTCTATTCTTGTGTATCTGGCTATATATATATATATATATATATATATATATATATATATATATATATATATATATATATATATATGTGTGTGTGTGTGTGTGTGTGTGTGTGTGTGGTGTGTGTAAGTAAGATTCAGTAAACAAGAAATTCGCCATCAGTACATCAAATTGAATTGATATACCAACCGATTCGACATGAGATTTCAATAAATTTAATTTAGTTTTGCTGCATTGCACAACCTTGATGTTTATTCGATTTTATTTACTTGGATAATGCATGATGAAATTTGAAGGCTAGGCTTTAGATATAAATAAATGAGTTATTTGTGTAAATAATTAGAGGATATCGTTGTTGCATTATCAACCAGCCATAATAGCTGTTTTTTTACTACACTAACCTACCAAAAATATAAACTAAACATTGATAGATGAACTTACTCATCATTGTAAATAATAAGAATCACCAAGTTTGATTTACATATTCTATAACCTGAAATTGTCTTCTTGATTTAATGGTAGACAATTCTTATGTGATTTTTTTCGTAGATAAACACTAGGGTTTTAGTTGAAAGTAACTAATCAAATGATTCTTTTGTTTGTTATATTTTTTTTTTCATTTTGTGCGTAAAACACATTATATGTGATACCTTATGGTCGGCTTCTTACCACATTGGAATTAGATGATGGTTAATGATTTAAAATGAATATTTTATTATAGTTGGTTGACACGCCTTTTATGTATTGCACATGAAAATTACTAATTCATAATGGGTGTAAAACAATTATTGAAGAAAAAACTATATTGGTTTCCAAAACCCAAAAGGCCAAAATAAAAGGAGTGGGTTCATATGATATGACCATAATGGTTTTAGTATATTACCCCCGAAGAGTTGGTGTGGACTGTGGAGATTAATTAAATAAGCCTGTTTAGTCGGCCCAATAGCCCATAAGAGATGTTCAGTTCATTCGACTGATGAAATAGATGGGCTGGGCCAACTGTTGTATATGAGATTGACTGAGATGCAGACGGTTGGATGACTTTGGAAAAGTCTTTATGTAAAATAAAAAGAGACAGTTAAGTTAAGAATAAGAATATTAGGGTAAAACCATTCATTCGCAATTGGCAATTGGCAATTGGCAGTGGTGATCGATGATGGTTGTTTTCTGAGAAATTAAGGAGTTGCATTGCGTACAATAGATGGCTAAAGGTTTGTTTTCTTCTTCTGTAAACACATTCAATTCAATTCGCCATCTTTATCAACTATATATATATATTCTTCTCATTCAACCTTTATGTATTATGTATATATCATAAAGCATTCAATTTTAGGTTTTTATTCCATTATTCTTCTCCCTTTGCTCCCCCTTCCCTTCATGTATCTTATTCACATAAAACTAAACATTTCTATAAACAACTCAAATAAATCCTAATTTTTAATTTACATAACATTCAGGTTTAAAAGAATACTTTAAAACGACATGAAACTATTTTTTTTCTCCCTTCAGGTTTTGTTTCATCATATTCAGTAGGGATGACAACGGGACGGGTTCGGGATGGAGAATGAAAATACCGTCCCCGTTTAAAACGGGATTCCCATCGGGCACGCGGGGAATCGGATAACCCATTTATAAATTAATTATATGAAATTTAATAACATAGTTCACAATTTAAGCTTAAAACGTCAATGTATGTTAAAATTACAATACTAATATTAAATTAAATTTGTATCTCTACCAAATGATAACGAAAAAAACATTATTTCATTAAATTATATGTAAATAAATAATTTTTTAAATTAGACATAATAATTTTTATATATAATATGTAAAATAGATAAAAATATTCAACTTTTATATATAATATATCTATCTATCTATCTATACTATTAAAAGAGTAACCATACTCATTTCTGGTGAAGCCACGTGTCGTCACCATGAATCGACACGTGGCATTTATAGATTTTATACTTGTAATAAATAAATTTAAATCAAATTTATCCAAATCTAATATAATCCACTTTTAAATTCAAATCAAATCAAATCAAACAAAATCTAATACTCTACTAACTTATTAGATAAATCTATCCAAATCTAATATAATCCACTTTAAAATTCAAATCAAATCAAATCAAACAAAATCTAATAATCTACTAACTTCTTAATTATTAATTATAAGATAATATAATAAAAGTTTAAAAAAATATATAAGAAAATAATTCCTCTTCATATATATTTAGAAATATACAAAATTAATAGGTTATAATAAATAATAATATCATCTTATATACTTTTGTTTAAAAAATAATATTTATATCTTTATCTTTTTATTTATTATATTTTATATATATTAAAGATATCCGCGTAATACGCGGGTAATAAACTAGTATACAATATAAATAGCATGTTGCTATTAAAAGTAATCGGGGTATTTGGGGAATTAAACGGATTATGTAATCGGGTGTACGAGACGGGTATTATCAATACCATACCCGCCCCATCCTCCGTTTAACTTAATCGGGTTCGGGGAAACCCGTCCCGTTTATATAGGTTTTCGGTTTTTCCCGTCGGGTTTGGTTTTTTTTTTTTGTCATCCCTAATATTCAGGGGTTGTTTTATTTACTAAGTCATTCAAAGGTAAAATAATCTTTTAATGATTTTATTAAGAGTTAAACAAACAGTGTCTCGCTGTGGTTAACCAAAAATAACCATGCAAGTAAAAAAATTAATTTATTATTATAACATTGAATATTATAATTTAATAATATAAATAAAATGCCAAAAAAAATATATCTATCTATTCAATGAAAATAGTAAATAAATTCACTTGACACTTAACATTTATTTGACGGGTGTAAT
The DNA here is from genome assembly GCA_020465985.1 of Centrapalus pauciflorus. Lineage (NCBI taxonomy): Eukaryota > Viridiplantae > Streptophyta > Magnoliopsida > Asterales > Asteraceae > Centrapalus > Centrapalus pauciflorus. Next base: position 771,541 of record JAANYP010000542.1, read on the forward strand.
CTAATTTTTTTCCATTTAAATCATTAATTTGTAGTTATTATTTTTTTAATGATTCTGTTAACAACATTGTGTTAATAAATCCCTTTTCAATAGTTAATGTACGACACCTGTAAAAGGAAAATTACGATTTCTAAAGGTTGATATTAAATATAAATAAAGCTAAGGTGTTATTGTATTTCAATTATTTATTACTATTAATAATAAATAAAGCTAAAGGTTTTACTATGTTTTTTACATTTATTAGTTGGAGGTTTATTAAATTATTTTAATAAATTTTTCATTCTATAATCTATAATGTTAAACTAAAAAATGAGTTACATGTGTTTCATAATATTCTTAATTTGTGCCGTTTATTATTAAATTTTTTAATTATTTTAAAACTTGTAATTTATTATTCAAACAAATCCGTATATTACATGAGTAAATAAACTAATATGTATGTATGTAATCCATCCATCCAAATAGGTGTATTTATCAGTATATTTTTAGACCTTGAAAAATGATATGTATTTTATGTGTAGTAATTTGTTTTGTTTTGTTTATTTTATTCATGGTTATCGTATTTGGTTGAATTTAGGATCGATAAATCTTCACATTTAAACAATATTAAGCAACAATTATTCTACATTAACGTTGAGGCGAATGATTGTATTTAATTTCAACTTGAGAGATATGAAAATTGAATCACTGAAATTTGCTTTTAATTCTTACTTTCTATAAATCAAATTTTCACCCCTTGTATTTTTATAACATTGAATTCTTATCAATATTTCTACACCTAATTAACCTTCTTTCCTGTTGAGATGAATTTCAACAATAAAAATTTAAGCGTAAGTACAAATATCATATCATAATTCATAATGCATAAACTTTCATTTATTATTAATTGTCTAAATAGTTTAACTTCAAAAAAAAAAAAGTAAATTAATGTGAATATAGGCAATAACTTCTATACTAATTTGAATGTAATATAGATTCATCAAAATAACAATTTTAAGATCTATAAACACGTAAAAGATAAAGGATCTAATTTGTTTTTTTTTCTTTAACAGTTTGGATTTAAATAATAACACTCAACGTATGTTTAAGGAATATGAGAATCATGGGATGATAGACAGACAAGTAAGTGCAATTAATGATTGTACATTTAGGTTATATGTCAAAATAACACTTTTACTGCATTATTTATTTCTTATCATTAAACTATACTTTTTATTATTTTTAACGTTTATAAAAACTTTATTCATAATCACACTCATTATCGTACATTGAATTGTTCTCTCTCTCTAACAAAATTTAAACACAAATATAGATCATTAACTTATTTGAATGTGTTAAGATTTTCATAAATTTAGTTTTATTAATAATAAAGATAAATAATGTTTTTAATTTCTTTTATAAAAAGTTAAAATTTATTGTTATTATCAGTAAAAGATAAAACGGTATTGCTATTAATGAATGATAATATGTTATAGTAAGTTTTCAGATAAAAAATGACTATAATCGGTAAAAAAATACAAAAATTATTATTATTAATGATAAAAATAAATAATGTAGCTATAAACGATAAAATACAAAAAGTTTGTTGTTATTTTTTTGATATATAACCTTTCAAAATAACTAATGAGTTTTTAAGGCTGAGATTAAAAGTTTAGCAAATCCAACGATGGAGGATCAACCCCTTTAATAATCAATAGAGACACTATATATAGAAATGTAAATAGTTAAACACTAATGAAAGTATCTTATTTTTAAAGAGTTATTGTATTTTAGAAGAAAATAAAAGAAAATAAAAGGAGGAAAAAGAAGAGTACACGAAGGTTGGTGATACTGATACATAGGGATCGATGTCATGCGATACCAATAAAAAATTACACAATCTACACATATCGGTAACGATTATTTTTATATTTGAACAAAGTGACACTGATAAATTTTATCGGTGATATGTAAGACATAAGATAATTTTTCAAAAAAATTAAATAATGTATATATATCTATACCTGTTATATTTATATTTTAAGAAAATAATGCGGCTGACAACTTATGATTTATCTAGACTTGAATGAGAGAGAGCATGTATGTATGTATTTATGTATCGAAAACAATAATTATAATTTATTAAAGCCTCCATGACAGTGGAATCATATTATATCATAATCTTGCATGAATAAATATTGTTGGAGGTGTCCATAAAAAATATGATACTCATATCAGGCTATCAGTTGCGATAATGTTATATCATGAAATAATAAGTAGATTTTATTGATCGATATATTTAAAACTTAATGATAACGATATTAGAAAATAAATAATTTAAAAGTATTTATTGACAAGCAAAGTGAAACAATATTAATGTTAAATACGATGGGAATTTTAAGAGAAGAAGTAAAAGAGAGTTATGATTGTAAGAGTGGATATATATTAAATTAAAAATATATATAAAAAATAAAAACAAAGTGTCATGAATCCAACGGACGTCATTAATAAATATAAATAAAATAAATAAGAAATTAAACTAAAAACAAGTTGCATTGCAAGTTGGGAGCAATAAGAGTCACATAGAAAGTATTAGTATATGTTATGAGATGAAAAGGATGTGTGTGACTGTGATGTCTCCCCCTCCGTCTGCATGCTTTTGCTAAATCCCAATCATCTTTTATGCTATTAATATGGATTTTAACTTATAAAAACTATATATATATATATATTATAATAAACACTTACTTGTTTAAGGTATACTACATGCATGCATACATACATACATACTTTATTAAAATTATTATAAAACATATCATCCCAACTTCTATCTATTTTATTAAAAGAATATATAATTAACATTTGATACTTAGTTATACCGTCAATTGACATAATTTATATTTGACACGTGTCATTTATAATATTTTTATTTAATCAATTAATTTATAGTTACTATATTTTAGGGATATTGTTAACAACTCTACATTAATAAATCCATTTTTAAATGTTAATATACAACACTTGTGAAATGAAAATTTTGATTTTAATGCTTGACATTAATTATTTAATAAAGTTAATGATTTATTATTGTATCTCAATTACGTATTGTTATTAATCTATAAATACTAATAAAAGAATAACTATACTTATTTAATGTGAATTCACGTGTTATCATCATGAATCAAAATATGACATTTATAGTTTTTAAAAATAATAAAGAAATTTAATTTATATCTATTCAAATCTAATATAATCTACTGTTAAATTCAAATCAAATGTAACATAATCTAATACTCTACTAACTTATTAATTATAATATAATATAATAAAAGTTTAAAAAAAATATAAAAACATAATTACTATTCATATATATTTAGAAATATATAAAATTAATAGGTCATAATAAATAATAATATCATTTTTATATATTTTTCTTTAAAAAAAATAATATTTATATCTTTACCTTTTAATTTATTATATATATATATATATATATATATATATATATATATATATATATATATTAAAAATATCCACGTAATACACCGGTAAATAAATTAGTTATTAAATAAAACTGAGAATTTTACTATGAAGGTTTCTTAAATCATTCATTACATGAAGGTTTTTAAAATCATTCTAATAATTTTTTTCATTTTATAATATGTGTGTGTGTGTGTGTGTCTAAATTAATATCGAGTCATATATCTTTCATAATATTAATAGTTTGTATTGTTTGTCATCGAATTTTATAATTATATTTATAATTCATTAAAAAATTATTGTTCAAACAAATTTGTATATTTTACGGGTAAATAAATTGGTTTTTTTTTTTAAGAATTTAGATGAGATATTTTTTTGTAAATTTATGGAAGGATGTTAGGAGACGTGTGAAAATAAGAGACGTTAGATAAGATTACTTTGGAAGTCAAAGAATGGGAGGAAACAGCTAATAAGATAGATAACAAGAAGATCAATGAAAAGTCAAAGAAAGCATCGTCGGCGATGACTCAGATCCCCGTCATATCCTGATTGGCAGCAAGTACACGTAGGAACCGAGTCATACTCGTCAGTCTATCCTACTCGCGCGTGCATCCCACATTCTAAGATATCTCCACAACACAGAGCTGACATGAGGCACGCGCCATATAGTGAGAGTTGGTTAGGCAAATAAATCACGTGTTTGTATATATCTATCGGCGCGTTTCTTCAGAGATAGATGGAAAGAAAGTGTTTGGTATATATAAATATAAATTATTTCAGTTGAGGACTCGAAACTTTTCCAAATAGCAAGCAAGGACCTCTCTTTAAACACTATAAGAAAGCCTCCACATTTCCATTGTTCATCATCAAAATTCAAAACCAAAACATCATCATCTTCTGTTCCATTCATATTTCTTGTTTTTTTCTTTTTTTTTTTTTGTCAAAATGACTGTTGTCATCGACCAACCTCAATCCGGTAACGTAATTTTCGATTATCGTTTTCCATGCACGAATGTATAATTAGTAGAAAGTAATTAAGCGATTGTTTGTATGTGTATGTAGATTCCCCCCAATCCCAGGTGGTTGTGGAAAACAAGAACCATTGTGATACCAATGATTTCGTATTAGATGGAGGGTTTTCGGTGCCTGCTACTGGTGGTTTTGATGCCCCGGAAATCAATGCATTTGGTCACACATTCAGGTTAGTAAATTAATTAGTGTTTTTTTTTAAAAAAAAAAAAAAAAAGAAGTTCTTTCTATATGTATGTTTAATCTTTTACGTACGTAGATGAATGTTAATTAAGTAAGGAGCTTGTGTTTAATTTGTAACAGGGACTACAATGTTGAGAGCCAACGACAGAAACAAGTAGAGGAATTCTACAGGATGAATCACATTAACCAAACATATGACTTTGTAAGCATATATATATATATATATATGGATCTTTAACGTTTTTTGTGAAGTTTTAATTTGGAGAATGATATATGGATCGAGTGACATTTGGATTTTGCAGGTGAAAAAGATGAGACAAGAGTATAAGAAACTGGACAAGTTGGAGATGAGCATCTGGGAATGTTGTGAATTATTGAACCAAGTTGTAGACGATAGCGATCCTGATTTGGATGAACCGCAAATCGAGCATTTGTTGCAGACAGCTGAAGCTATAAGGAAAGACTATCCAAATGAAGACTGGCTGCACTTGACTGCACTTATTCATGGTATAATGACTATGCATGCATGCCATTAGTTAATTTTATATTATCGATCAAATAGATCGATGATGAATATATGCATGCCTGAATGGCGGATTAATATATAACAATAACAATAATAATGTATTTGTAGACCTTGGCAAAGTTCTTCTCCTGCCAAGATTTGGAGAGCTTCCACAATGGGCTGTTGTAGGTGACACACATCCTCTTGGCTGTGCTTTTGACCAATCAATTGTTCACCACAAGGTATATATATATATATATATTTTTATCTAAATCTACAGGCTAATTTAAACAATCCGGCTGACTTATGATGTTTTTCGCAGTACTTTGAGGAAAACCCGGATATTAACAATCCGGCTTATCAAAGTAAGAATGGGATTTATTCGGAAGGATGTGGGCTAGAGAATGTGATGATTTCATGGGGTCATGATGACTACATGTACTTGGTATGTTGTCTAAATCCATCTCATTTTAAGTAAAATGTACATCTTTGTTGTGGATATGCCATGCTAGGTCCCTACACTACAAAACCCGTTTCGATCGATATAAACTAAACTCAATTTTCATATTCTAAAATTTGCAGGTGGCTAAGGAAAATGGAACTACTCTGCCTCAAGCAGGATTATTCATCATTCGTTACCATTCCTTCTATCGTAAGAGCGCTGTTAATGAGTTTTTTCTTTTATCAGATACAAAAAAAAGTAGTTGGAAGATTTTTATTAAGACTTGTGGATTTAATTGTGGCAGCATTACATCGATCTGGAGCCTATAAGCATTTGATGAATGCGGAGGATGTTGAGAACTTGAAGTGGCTACAAATCTTCAAGTAAGCCTGCAAATTTTTCTACAGTTAATGTTAACAGAATAAAAATATTTAATCTGACATTCATGTACATGTATATATTGTTGCAGCAAGTATGACCTTTATAGTAAAAGCAAAGTCCGTGTTGATGTCGAAAAGGTGAAGCCATACTATCTATCTCTCATCGAAAAGGTGAGGCACCGCAGCACCCATATATATATATGACAAAAAGAATTTTGTACCAACTTTTCACTTGAATGAATGAATGAATGAATGGATGGATGGATTTTTTTTTTTTTTTTTCTTTTTTGCAGTATTTTCCAGAAAAGCTCAGATGGTGAAACTTGAACATGGTTTCGTTGGTATCGGGAGTGGTGTTGATGATTGATTGTGTTTGGAAGTTGTTGATATTTCTCTGTTTCCAGTTGGTTGACAGTATTAAGAAACCATGGAAAGTTTTCTTTACAAAATTTATTGATTATGTAAATCTTACATGATCCATCTCTTTATTGGCAAAGTCCATTTTTCCTAATCTATGTTCTTATCCTAATTCTGAGAATATGAACTGATTCAAATACTCTAAACTTGCAAGCGATGGATGCTACTGAAGTGAATTCGAAACTGTCTTTGAGGCAAACAGATTATGGTTTTATCCTTATTTACATCAGAAAACAAATAAATTCAGATTCTTGTAATCATATAGTAACAGAGTTTCACATGGAAGGAACATTAATGGCTACATTCGTATCGCAAGTCATCTTCAGTCAATTTCCAGTTCCAAGTGGAATGAGAAGACAAACAAATTCAAATATATGCTTATCGATTTTAATATATTTGATGATGTTTTTTTAAATATATAACCATATTATATGTTGATACAAGTGGTTACCAAGAATCAAAAGAGATGGACAAAACGGTCCCAATCAATTTGTGTGAACCAAATAATCAACTTGGAAGGTTAAAACCAAGTTGTTTATGGATGGATATCCATTAGTATTGTGTTTAGAAGAATCGCAGATACATAGATAGACAGGAGAGGACAATTGAATAATATAATCGAGAATGAAATCGTTTAGATTTATAAGTTATCTTAACAAAGGATTATGCTACATAAATAAAGATTATGCTAGACACTTGTTTTCATCTCCTTCTCCTTTTTTAAGTCTAGTAAAAAGTCGGCTAGTTTTATGACTTTTTTTTTTTTTTTTTTTTTTTTGAGCTTTTTTGTTTTCTATGATAGGTAGTCATTCAACAAAAACATAGATTATTCTCTTTCATTTTTTCTATTCTCTCCTTTTAATAAATAAATAAATAAGAAAATAAAATGTATATTAAAATCATAGGTTAAAGTATATATATTTGATAATCCAACTTTCACATTTATACATATTTAACCACGAAACTATTTCTTGCACACATTTAGCCACCAACCTATTCTTTTTATAGAAAATTAACCACTAAAATATCATATCTATACACATCTAGTCATTAACATTAGATCATTTTTCCAAAATAAAACGGTTAACCAAATGTGTACAAGAAATAATCTAATGTCTTAAATGAGACAAACCTAAAAGTTGATCAAGTAATGGTCAGCTCCTTTAAAGAATGTACTTAACACTAAATGGTCAACTTCTTTCATTAAAAAAAACATTTGTAAACCTCGTATAATTTCATTCTCTCGGATCCATCACGTAATTTTATTCTCTAGAATCCGCCACCGTATACCCATAATTTTTTAATTGTTTGAATGACACATTCTCACGGGTTCTAAGGGAGAAGAATCAGAACTAGTGACTGGCAGCAGCGAGAGATCTATTTGTCGAGCTGCCTTTATTGTCACACTTTGGCTCTAGTAATCCGATATGACCGTCGTTGTTAGGATTTGGATCGATCTTGACTGTCATATAAAGAACATCAAGGTGCCTGTGGGTCACTTGCGCAAGTAAGAAAGAAACTCATTTTTCAACTACACAAACACATGCAACTCACACTATTATGTTTATGGTAGACGTCTATCTAACACAACCACTTCTTTGTCTTTGGAAAGAGATATCACAATACAATGCCCCTTTGCAAAACAGAATCATCATTCTAATTTTATATATCCAAGCTCGATCATTCTAAAAAAAGAAAACTTTGTTTCGTTACAACAGGGAAGGCGCTTGTTACGATATTTTGTCCATGAGTTGTATGGGTGCCAGTATATTGGTCTTGCTTGTTTCGACGATACACCCATTCATCACCATCTCCTCTACCATAAAATGAGCTTTCTCCAGGTGAAACATTATGTCCAACTCACACTTCAATAACCAAAACATATTCATACCCGTTAGATCGAGCAAATTCATAATTTTTATTAACCATACATTGCATGGTATACACAAATTTAAGACTTACCACATTGCCGAAATGTCGGTCCATAGTTTCAACTAAGAGATGTATGAATTCCAAGATTGCAAGCTCATTCTGCCCATATGAGAACAACTTTTAAGAGTTTTTTACATGGCGTCTATTTTTCATTAATACAATACAAATCGCATGACTTACTTCTTCATTGTCAACTCCAACCAGAAAGAACAAAGAAGCATACCGTCTATACACGACTTTGTAGGTCCGGTGCTCAACAAATGAACACTGTTCAGCCAAGTGCCAAAAAGATATCATCAACATAGTATTGAACCAAAATTAACAGAACAATGGAACCAGACTGGTCATACAAATAATCTAGTTTCAACAGAAAGTTCAGACTCTTGTTATTTCTGCTTTCAAGAAACTGCATAACCACCATAAAGAACAGGAAACAATTCATAAGCGCTAATGCAAATTAAGTGGTCACAGTCTCACAGAGCCAGGTCGCCTTTCAAGCTTTTCGAAGTCTAGATCCAGGTCATAGTCCAACTACAGTAAGGAGGTGTTTGGATGTGGGTCCTGAGTGTTTGGTAAAATCTTTTGTTTTTTCTAATTATTTAGGGTAGAAGATAATCAAAGTTGGAGTGTAAGAGAACTAATTGAGGTGAATGTAAACTTATCCAACTATCTCTACCTTTATTCAGCTTATTGTTTAATTATCTGATTATGATTACGATCCTTCAAATCGCAATAATATGGGACTCAATACTTGATACAGCTTAAGAGAAGCAAACTTTTAGGCAAAAGATCTAGCTTTGGCAGCATGCTTGTGATTGTTTGGATGAAGAAGCTGTCACGAAACCGGATGTTTGTCAAAAGTTTGCGAGAACTTTCCAAATGGTGGCACATGGTGATGGAATTGGATCTTTCAGAGGTGTTTAGCATCCACATGCCAAAGACACACATTTAGCATTATCAACATCCTATTCATGTCATGTAATCATGACTGTACTTCGTCCTAACACTGGCAATCAAAAATCCCATCTAAAACAGTGATGGGATTCCAAAGTAGTGTAGTAAGACTTCTTTGAGCCTCTAGAGGGCTTGTTTGTTTGTTTTTTATCATTAAGTGGCATCTAGAATCTAGATAAATGAGATTTACTTGGATTAGGTAGTAAGTGGAGACCAGTGACAATGTGACATTGTAGGAAGAAGAGAGGGTTTTTTTCAGGAAACCTTAAAAAAGGTTAAATGAATGTTCTATAAGCGCAAACATGGAGAAGTGAATGACTTAATCACTTAAGAGGAAAGCATCACCCCCATGACTTTTCCCATTAAGGGATTGTTGTTTACTTCTTAATAAAATTATTAAGAATTCATTCAAAGGTAAAATGACTTTTTAATGATTCCATTACAAGGTAAACAAACAAGGCCTAAGTAAAGAACAGAATGACTATATGATTTAATGCATTAAGCCCATTCCAAAGTCCAAGTCTAAATCAAACAGCACATAACATAAGTTCTTGAAGAAGACCACAACTAATTGTTCTCAAATTGATTTGATCACCCAACAAAGAAATTAAAATAAGCTCTTTCAGAGCACTTATATTTTCACGTGGAAAGATATTATGTTCTAACTGCAGATATGAAAAGGACTACAGAAATTAAATCTCTTAAAAAACAAAAAAACACCTTAGCCCACCACCATTTTAATCCAAAAATCAAGTAACGTAATGTTGCTCCACATCCCCAATTGATCTTTCTAATTTGCATGCATTCAGAGCATACAACTGATTGGTTGAATATCATGCATAGATTCATTCAGATTTGTGAGCAAACAAATCATGTAAGCTTATAGTTGTCACTTCTCAATTGACTTCAATCGCCGAACAAAGAAGTCCAGTTTCACGGATGGATGAATACAGAAACCCACAATCAGGTTGATCAAAAGCATAATTAAGATGCTGCCATCCAAATCTTGATTGAAAAATAAGTATGATCTCTGAGCAAATAAATAATGGAAGCTAAAATCAACAGAAGGAAAGGCAAATGCTATACGTAAAGTAGTCATTCAAAGGAAGAAATGAGCATAATAGAGAATACCTGTTGGTCGTTACGAGCGAGACATTTGCGAACAATTTCACCCTCAAGAGCTCGTGGCTCTTCTAGGGTTAGATATTCGTAGTATTGGGCAAGACGGGTCTGGCCTTGTTTATTCACCATCAGTATGAATCTGATCCCCATCCTCAACTCAAAACCACCCACTTAACCGATTCCTTGTTTCCCTCTTTTCTACTTCCTTCGTTTGGGGTTTCAACCAGTTTCTCCTTTCAAAACTTTGTTTTCTAAGTTGTTGTATAGCATTCAACTTTTTTTTTTTTTTTTTTTTTTCCTTCCTCTTTTCTGTTTCCAGGCATTTTAGTAACTTATGGTATTATATAAATAAAATCATATAAATCATATAATCTTTTTTTTTTTTTTTCTGTTTCTAGGCATTTTAGTAACTTTTGGTATTATATACATAAAATCATATAAATCTTTTAATGAACGCGTTTGGTAATGAGTTTTGGTAGTTTTTAAATGCGTTTAGTTCACGAAAACTAGTTGGTTTTCAATTTCAGTTTTCAGGTTATAGTATTTAGAAAAAAACAAGGGTTTCTAATAAAAGTGAAATCTTGTTTAGATGATGAAGTTTTTGTTTTTAAGAAAAATATGATGGGTGATTATAAAATAAGAAAAAAAGGTTAAGTAATAGAAAAGTAAGAGAGAGAAATATAGTATTATAAAAAATATAGGGTAGGTAATAGAATAGCAAGAGAAAGAATATGAAAAGTGGTATTTTAAAAAATGAAATGAAAATTTATGAAATTGTTGTTAAGTAAACAAGTTTTCATTTTCATTAAAAAAGTGAGAAATTTTCATAAACTAAACGCACTGTTAGCTTTCGGTAGGTTAAATAGCTTGAGTGACCTAGTTAGATCAAATATGAAACTTGGTTACTATCAAGTGACATTTTTTGTTTAGACTATTTATTAAAAAATGCAAAACTAAGTCCGTGTCGCAAAACACATGTCTCTAACACTTGTTTATACCAAAACCGGTGGTCAATAAAAGTACCCATTGAATATGTTATTGACGAGTGTCTAGTTAGAGAGCAAGAGAGATGGGTAAACATTTTTGTGAACCACAGACACCTAATGATTTACAGGATTGTTTGAAATTATTACTTTCGCCCACTGCAATGCAACTGCATTATATTTTTTCCTTTCTTGTTTATAACAAACTTGAAAGTCAACCACATCACTTTGGCTTTTTGTGTCTCCACCATATATATATATATAAACAGAAGTCATTTTATTCGTCAAGTGTAACATTTTGCCAAACATAATCATATTTTACACTTTGAACAAAGAGGCATTTGATTTATTAACTTATTTTAGCAAAAAGTCTCAACAAAGAAAAAATAAAAACGCCATCTCCTCATCCGGAGAGGAGACCATCAAAATATTCATTGTCATATTCCCTCTTATATAATAAACCTTTGTATAACTATACGCCTTTGGTTGGGTACTTGCTTATTTCTGTTCAATCAGACATCGGATCAGCAAACAGTCGTTTCCTTGTTCACCAAACCATTGCACCCCACCTGATCATCAAGCAACTGAGTTGGTGGTGCTTCCTCCATGATAGACTCGATGATATCTTTTGTACTCAAAAAACTTGGCTGGTTCGTTGATGATAACATCCTCGCCCACATTCTATCTGTTATCACAACTTTGTTTTGCATCTCCGTGATTCTCTGCAAAATATATAAACTCCTTCACTTGATTTTTCTTTTTGCTACAATAAAAGTCTTTCAGGGTTATAATTGTAATTTGAAACTTACGTAAAACGGTATGTAACATTCTCTACCGTGGACTGGACCAACGGTGAAGCCAGTGTATCCAGCCATGGCTCCATGAACAGCGCTTTGAGCAAGAAGAGTGCTGTAAACATTGTCTGATGCATTGCTAGGCACCGCTCGAATCATGTAAGTAGGATCTGTCAAACACACAAACCCAGAGCGTTTGTTAAACAATATTGTTTAGACTTAATTGCCGATTCAATAGAAAAATATCATATATACACCCTCCGTTACCTATGTATTTAAGATTGATTTCCATATCTGTTTGTTTTTTGAAATGATCCTGCTTATAAGAATCAGAAGAAATGGTTAGACATATTGTCCATTGAGGTCAATCATTCGAATTGTCTGACTTATGGGTATTAACTCGTGCATCTATATATGTACTTCTATTTCTTACCTTGATCTTTTGGGATAACCACAAGCCAATGTCGTTCAAAAGCTTGTTGCCAGATGCATCCTTGTCGTCAGTGGTTCGTAAGCTCTCAGCAACAAGTTCCTGGCCTGCACCTTCTGCTACAACAATTACCATATGACCGTTTTCTTTTATTCTTTTCTCTATGTATTCAAAAAGACCCCCTGGTCCTTCTAGATAGAATGGTGACTCAGGAATCAAACAGCAATCAACGTCTCGGCTTGCAAGAGTTGCGTACATTGCAATAAACCCTACATAAATATTTGAAATTTAAATCTTTAGGCAATAATTCTATATAAAGAAAAGAGTATTTATGCAAAGAACTTGAAAGTTATAATATACTCCATTTATCTGTCTTTTGCATTATATTATGGAAATTTGCAAATTGACTGAAGAACAAACTAAAATGCTTGTCAATCAAGATCTTGCTTGAAATATTTACTTTAAAAAAGACAGAAAACGAAATGAGCATGTTAATAAAGCTTACCACTATTACGTCCCATTAACTTAACAAGCCCGATACAGTTCTCATTACTCTCTGACTCAACATGTGCTGCATTAATAGCACGCTGAGCCTCCTCAACAGCAGTATCAAAGCCAAACGATTTATCAATAATCTGTAAAACAAGATCAAAAGTTGCAATTTTAAATTATTAAAGCTAATATAGGAACGCAGATGACTAAAACCAGCAACGATCCAACGTTAAATCAAGTACCGGAATGTCATTATCAATAGTTTTTGGAATGCCGACTACTGCAACTTTAAGACCACGCCTTCTAACTTCCTGCATGCACACAAGAAGTTTAGACTGATTGTGGTCCAAAGAACTAGTTATGTTCAGAGTTGACAATTACATGAAAACACACCTCATATATAGCAGATGCCCCTTTTTGTGTTCCATCTCCACCTATTATATATACCTAGATACACAAAGCCATCAAGGTTATATACGTTCACAATCATAAGCACTAGAGACAACTGCTAAAGCTAATCCTTTTGACCAGAAAGTCAAAGGTCCGAGTCCAGTAACAGCCTCAAATCTCAATGAAAGATGAAAGAGAAATTGCGTATAAAGAGTTTTTATTGAATCACTTGTTGGTGCTTTGTCTAACCTGATTGATACCCCGATCTTCAATACTATTGACTATCTTATTGTTATCATAGCCTCCTCGTGATGTCCCAATTATAGTGCCACCTCGTTTATGAATACTATTAGCCACTTTAGGTGTTAACGGTATTGTATTTCGAGAGTAGAAACCTCTGTATCCGCCCTGAAAATCCATTAACATAGCATATCAAGATCATACCCACAGTCTTGTACAAAGGAAACCAATAAAAATTGGTTTTTTTTACTTACTTCAATCCCTTCGATTCTTGTTACACCATACATGTCGTGTAAGCTATAAACTATTTCTCTAATCACAGTGTTAAGACCAGGGCATAAGCCCCCGCATGTCACGATACAAGCATGAACATCATCTGACTTAAAGTACACCTGAACAAACAAGAGACGAACATCATGTAATACATAAAATAGACAGAGTCATCGATGCATACCCAAAACTCCATGCTTGAGTTATGCGAACAGTTTTTACCTTTTGGCGAGGTCCGGCTCTTCTAAAATGAGTACCTCTAGGACTATTGGCATGAACAACAATCTATACAAAAGGGAGAAGAAGAAAAAAAAGATGACATGAGAACATTTGACTAATATCCATAATCACACAGAAACACATACATAATTTGGGGAAACAAAAACTTGATCATATTATTATGGTTTCAACAATTTATATATTGTCCATGGATGTCACTAGAATTTCATTAAATCCGTTATCATTAAAGAAAAACAACTATTTTTACTCACTGTATAGGGATAACAGTAGTAAACCATGATAGTAAACCAGTAAATCTTGGAGTGAAATCACGAAATAACTTCCATAAGACCTTACATAACATGCTAAAATGTTCTAGATCAAATGGAAAATAGAAAAAATGCTGACCTTTTGAGCAACAGTGTCATCCGTATCGACAAAATACTGCCTGAGAAAATGCAAGAACAAGTTCATAAGAATCAATTACTCTATGACAAACTCAACCTTGAAAACACTACTATAATTGTCTACTTACTTAACGACAGCATACGCAGGATTGTCTTGCAGTGGATTTGGATACGTCTGCAACAAATCATACACGTAAGTTTCAATAAGATACGCTCCATTTTAACATTGTACACACAAGCATACATATATCATAATAAATCCCCTTCTTTTTTTAAGCATGATTCAACTCTCCTCCTTTGGGAAAGAACAACTAGACCGAATTTAATCATGCTTATAAAAAAATGAATATGGACAGCAGAAGAACCAGAAAATCTATGAAAGGTGACGAAGTATATACATAATTATTATAATTTTCGTATTCGATCTGAAAATTCTTTAATTTATGACTTTATAAAGGAAATATTAGATACATCAATGCAAATAGCTAAAACGGCAACCACACTTTTTTTAGTCCCTTCCTAGCTATGTGTACTTGTATTTGTTAAAATGCCATTAAAATTTGTTTATAATCACTATATATTATTGGCTTTTATTCTCATCTTAACAAGCATAATCATTAGTTTATAAAGTACAATTATGATGGTTAAAATCTCATTAACTTCAAGCTCATTCCTTTAGCCCCAACAAATTAGGATAAATAATAATAATATAATAATAAGAATAATTAAATAATTGATGACCAACCTTCATCACATAGAGCATGATTAACAACGGGTAGAAAAAAAATCAATTCATGGCAATATATTAAATTAAAATCCCGAAAAGTAATTCAAACTAATTTCCCCAAATCAATTGCGAATTCAATAAAATTAATAGCATCGATCACATAAATCCTGTTTTGCATGTGAGACAAGTAAATATGTAGTAAAGAACATACCGGAATATCAGGGAGATAATCAATTAAGTGAGGAACATCTTCAAGGACGTAGCCATGATCGCCGGTGATAACCTTCGGTTGAGATAACGCAGTAGCCGGCGGTGGACCCATTATCGAACTTCGAGGTGAGACCTTAACTTTAGCTTTTCTCCGGTTAGGGCTGTCGGTCTTCCGACTTCGATTATTATCAGTGTTTAACTTGAGAGCGCCGATTGAAGAACTGTTGCTAATAGAATGCATTAATGGTTGATCAACAAACCTTAGAAATTATCAAAACAACATCTGATTACACATAGTAAACTCTATATATGAATCGAGGTGGGGGTTGATGAGAAAAAAGCAGATGGCCTAGAACACCAAGTTAGACTGAATTAAGTTTGATCTTTCCCAAAATCTTTTCAAGTTTTGACTTTGAATCATTTGTTTGGATGAGTCTGTGGATGACCTGAAACACGTATCGGTGTCTGCTTCTGAGGGGAGATGTTAATTACAATGAAAACAAGAGAATCTATCAACGGTTTTATAGAATTCCTGGGGGAAGAAGCACAAGAACAAAGAGCAAGATTTTGGAATGGCAGTTAAGGGCCTCAACTATTTGAGAATATCGCTTTTGGGTGAATGCATATACGACCTCCAGCTTTATAGATTGTTCTTTTTTGGCACTCTAACTCTTGTTTTATCCTTAAATTTAATCTAATTAAATTTAAAAATCTAAATCTTATCTTATGTTTGATTTAAATTTAGATTATTAGAAGATATATACATGAATAGTAAATAAAATTTGACATCATTATTAGATTTGTATATTATAAATAAGGTATAGACCAAGATTTAAATTGGTTAGTAAGTTGATAAACATGAAAAAGATAATTATAAAAAGTGACGTCATTAAATAATGATTAATGATGAATATAGGTTGTTATTTATTAATACTTAAGGATTTTAAAAATTATGAATCATACTTATCTTTTGTTTTATTTTAAATTTATAATTATATATTTTAGTGAACGGTAAAGATGACAAGAGTTATCTATGTATTTTATTTTATTTTATACATAAAATTTGTAATTGTAATATGATTGGCATCATATTGAGTATGACTCATGTTTTTTTTTTTTAAGAAAAAGAGATGACACAATAATAATATAGTATAAAATGAGGGGGTTGTGTGTCATTAGCCGAAATCAAGGGTGTTTCATGTTAGGGACTGAACGGAAGAAGATCCCATAGGAATAATCGATCATTTAAAACGCATCGATTTATTCACGAAGGACGGACTATTCATGCGAATTACTATTTCTATATAATAATTGATAATTTCAAATTTATGAGTTTTAATCATAGCAAAACTTGTATTATATTATATCTATATATAAAATAAAGGAGAAAGCAACGTGACATATTAATTAATCATTTAATAGTATAGATAGATATCTGATAACTCTTGTAAGCAATTAAGAGGGTAACAAAATTCTTATTTGAAAGGTTGTCTTTGTTGTCGATGTAAAACTGGTATGTATAATAACAATTAATGACTTGATTAAAACACGAATAATGCTATCATGTTAAACAACAACAAAAAGCGTTGGTAAAAACGGTATAAGCATTAAAAAAAGAAAATTAGTTGGGTTACCTTTCGCTTGGCTTGATTGTAACGATGTGATGAAGTGGAATTCTAATGTTTTCTTTCAGTGGATGGATATATGGTGGTAGTTTGGGAATCGGATGATTTCTAATGACATGGGTAATTCCAACTTCAAGGACATCTATTTATACTTTTAAGTATCTATTAATTAATTGTTATAAATAAGGAAATAGATTCATACACATATATATTCATTGGATTTTATTGATAAATATAAATTAATATATGTAGGGACGGGCCTATAGATATTGAATGGTTACCATATGTAATGTAATGGTTCATCTTGTTAATAAATCCGTTTTATTTTGTAAATTTTTTTTAAAATTTTATATGGTTATACAACTAAATTTTATCTTATTTTATTTTTTAAAAAAATAAAAATGTATTTATCATGTTTGGTTGAACGTGGTGAGGCGTTTTGTATCCTCCTTTATTATAGATAATAATAATAATATATAGATAGATTTGAAGTTTATGTATAGATTATACAACTAAATTTTTTTTAAAGTTTATGTTTAGATTAGTTAAAAAAACGAATGTTAAATCTATCTATACTAGTAAAAGAGTAACTATACTCAACTCTCATGAAGTCATGTGTCATCGCCATGAATCGACACGTGACGTTTATAGTTTTAATAAATATTATATAAATTTAACATATAATCTATCCATATCAATCTACTTTTAAATTCAAATCAAATCAAATCAAATCCAACAAAATCTAATACTCTAATAACTTATTACTTATAATATAATAAACGTTTAAAAAATAATTACTATTCATGTGTGTGTAGAATTATACAAAATTAACAGGTCATAATAAATAATAATATCATTATTATATATATTTGTTTAAAAATAATATTTATATTTTTACATTTTAGTTTATTATATTTTATATATATTAAAAATATCTGCGTAATACGCGGGTAATAAACTAGTATATAATAAAAATAAGAAACATTATTGGATAATGTCAAATAGTGGATCCAGTTAATGATTTATTAATTATTTTATTCTAAAAATAATAATTAACAAATATTAAATAGATAACTATGGTAAAAACATTATTAGACAGTGGATGGAATTAATTATTTATTAATATTTATAGATATTAGAAATAATAAATTGTATTTATCTTTTATTTTAAAAATAATAAAATGTATTTATCTTGTTAGGTTGAACGTGGTGACGTCATGTGCCATTTTATGTTCTCCTTCATTATATATAAGATAAATATTTAACTATCTTTTAAAATATACGTGTACAGTGGTTATATTTTAACATTATTTTTTAAAATTTTAATTTTAGAATATATAATATATATATATATATATATATATATATATATATATATATATATATAGTCAGGTTCAAAAAAGTACCTCACGAAATCAAGTGCACCCGAAGGTACCAACCTTAAAAAACTTTTTTTAAATTTTTTTTCTCATAACCATGTTTAAATTAATGTTATACACATGATATATGAATTTCACATACATTCACACTTTCCGTGTCCTTAAAACTTATGTGAATGCTCAATGCATATTTATGTGAATGGTCATCCATGTGAATGGTCATTTCACACAATGTGAATGGTGTGAATGACCATTCTCATGATCTTTTCTTATCATTCACAAGAGTTATGATGTTGCTCATTTTCAAAAAAAGTCTTATAATGTTTTCTTATACATGTCTATTAAAAAAAAATATATGTGAATGATCATTCACATTAGGGTACGCTGGGTACGCTGGAATTCTCATAGGTACGCTGATGAACCTGATTCTATATATATATATATATATATATATATATATATATATATATATATATATATATATATATATATATATATATATATATATATATATATATAATCGATATAAAAAATTTTCAAATTTACTAAAATGATAGTATTTATATATTTTTTATAACAATAAAAAAATGTTATGAAACTTTAAGGATAATTTACTCAATATTCATGCACTTTAGGGATAAGATCAAAGAGATTAAATGATAAGAATATAATATCAAAACTTTACCCTAATCTCTCCCACTCCCTCCCCAACGCTCCCTCTTGGCTTAATAATTCTACCTTCACAGTTCACACCCACATATCAAATGCGTGCTCGTTTTGATCATTCAGCTTTGAATTGAAAAACCGCACAAGTCAATATCTAACGTCAAGTTCAACGACGACATATCCGGTGGACTTAAATGCATCCTTTTTGTACATCACTGACCATCCTACAGTAATGTATGTTTTTCTTTATGTTCATCATGTTTAATGATCGATAGACGGATCCGCCAATGGTTTATAACGTTATTAAGTGCGTGAATTGTTTCGCAAAGTGTGATATAAACCCTACAAACTATTACTATTGATATTAATAACTGATTTATAGTGAAAATGTGAAATGTTAAAACTTTAATTATGATTGTTAATTGTAAGTTTTATAATAACTGTTGATGAAAATACTTTCGAAAAACAAATATCAAAAAGTGACGGTAGAAATGGACAATCTTCAAGAGTTCAAAAAATTAAAACTAACAAATCTAAGAATAATACGCAACCACAAACCACAAGAGGTAACTCTTAATTTATCTTTCTTAATTAATTACACATTTATTCACAATCTTTTAGTTTATTTGATATTTTAGAATTATTTTTGCTATTTTACATTAAATGTATTTATCATTTAACCCAAACCGATCAATCTAATTTATTGAAATTTCAAAATGAAAATGCGACAAAAATTTTGTGTAACGAATGAACGAATGACATTAGAACCTAGGTCCGCCGTTGAATATATGGCAATTTATGAAAGTTTTTGTAAGATGACTTGACTATATGTTTAAAAATATATAAAAAGTATATTAATATACTCGAAAAGTCAATAAGGTATCCTTCGTGTGTTTGGAGTGTAATAAACATTTCTATGTGGTGCAAAATGTTTGGAATCTCGTGCCATCATGCAGTATATTCCACTTTTTCTTATTCCTCTTTTTTTCTTTTTCTTTTTTTTACCTATCCAGAGTATGTTATTTTAATAATTTCTTATATAATTCCATAAAAAAGATTGATAAATCAACCATCATAACCAAAGATTTATTGGACCTCGCATTCCTTCCTCAAGAACTATAAATAAACAATATTCAATTGGCTAGCAGCCCGTTAAGAAAGATAACAAACACAAGGATTGAACTTAAATATAATGAATGCATAAGGAGTCAAAATACACACACATACATATACACGTGTGAGTATTAAAACTAGTATATGAATAATCAATTGATTATCCATTGTTATACGGTAAAAATTGACACCCAAACAAGTAAAATTAGTTTGCATTTTTTTTTTTCTGACCAGTTTTGAGATTGCTTTACCCATTGAACTGAACCGGCCATTTAACTTTGATGATGGATTAGCTTTGGTGTGGCGGGTTTTAACAAAACTATGTACAACCCTAAATGAATCTGGGCTCCCGAGAGTACATCTCATTGATGCATGTTAGTGTTAGCTAAGGAGAAGACATAATTATAGAAGACCTTGTCCTCAACAATTAACCAATATGAAGAACTTTATCGATCTTTTGACCATTAAGCAAAATGAGGAATACAAATGGATGGATGTGAGATAATAGGGATTAATTCAAGATTAATGGATTTGGTGGGATATGTAGGTGGGAAACTTGTTTGATTTTAGAATAATAAAATTAAATTAGATTATTGTAATGTCTATGTTCTAATTAATTTTAAATATTTTTTTGTTAATGCTCATACAATATTTTTTAATTAAGAGCATTGATGTAAGCAATAGGTCTATAACTTTAAAAAATACACACATGAAAACAAAACCAAATACATACAAACAGGGAACATCATTATTTAATCGCATTTACATAAGGTCGGTCAATACAAACATGAGATCATGTCAATAAATTTTGATACATGGTCAAAACCAACAACTTAAGAAAAACTTTATAAGTATAAATCTTATTAAAATCAAACGTTTAAAAATCATTTTTATATTGTACGAATATATTAATAGAAAACAAAATACTTCATCCGAGTATGTGTATGTTAAAAAAATATACATCTAATATAAAATTCACAATTATTTTTATAAAATAAAGAATAATACATTTGTTTTATATTGAAAAAAAAAAATGATATCCATCCATTTCTAAAAGTGTTTCCACAAGTCTTAATCGAATGAAGCAAGGCCCACGGGCAACTTGTTTGAGGTCACAACACACGGGGATCATCAAAAGGTCTACAATTATTGTTTTGCCTATTTACAAGACCAATCCTTCATGTTTGACAATAAGCTTTATATTATAAGAAACTTATATATTTTTGGTATTCTTTTGAAAAATATTTGTGTAAAAAACTCATAAGTTGAACTATCTTTGTGATTAAAACCCTCGATCATCTTTTATTTCACAAATATTTCAAATATTTTCTACTGTAATTTATAAACGTAACAAAAAACTTTATCCTAATCCATTATCTTCTCCTCGAATTACTCGTCTTTATCATTGGCTTAAGGTTTAACATGTTGCTGATCTTCAACCGATTTAAGTCTCAATTTAATATATCTTGTTGATCTTTTTGTTGTTGCTATGGTCTATGTTCTTCTTTTTATTGCACCAATCTGTTGATATTATTCTTGATGCACCAATCCATCATTTATTCATTCGGATTTTATTTATATATTGTTTTTTTTGTATTTGGGTTTATTTCTTGGAAAAATTTGCATCGCTTGAATATGTACGTGGCTCTCTAGATCTTTCGTTTACGTTGATTTTTCTTTTTATGAAAAGACAAAGTATTATTACAAATAACTCTAATTATTATAATTCTTAGATAGTTGCAATTTGAAAATGGGCTAGAATAGTTGCAATTTGGAAATGGGCTAGAATTATATATATGGTTGAGTTCCGATAAAAACCTCTCAGTTTCGTAAGAACGTGATAACCACTGCACAAATTTGTACATCAAATGCACAATTTATAACTCAAAATCATTATTGGTATTGAATTTAATAAATATCATAATCTAACATTAGAATTACATTTAAAATTTAAATTCATTAATTATACATTAAATGCACAAAATTAAACATTAAATGAACAAAATTAAACATTAAATGCATAAATTCGTATATAAAATGGGCAAATTTATCATGAGATGCATAAAATTATTAAATGTATAAAATTTAGCACCAAATGCATAAATTTATACATTATATGCACAAAATTTAGAGTAGTTCTCATGTTCTCACGAAATTGTGATATTTTTACCGGAATCCAACCCTATATGTGCGTGTGTATTAAATGGTAGATTGTTGAAAATATAATATAAAATTCAAAAATCTATAATAAATGTAAAAATAAATTTTTTTTACTGATAAACTATTATAAAATCAATTTTGATATAAAAAGGTAAATGTTCATTTAGCGTTTAAGCAAACAAAATTTTAATGAACTATTAACACCGTTGATGTTGCATAATACGTGACATTTCTTAAATAAGGTTACATAGCCACATAACTGATGTTGCATACACTGACTGCCATTGCCCACCGACAGGGTCGTTCTGTATCGTTTTTTGGGCCCGGGGCAAAAACTTATAAAGAGTCCTCTAACTACATATGTATATATAACAATTAAAGATTAAAAAAAATAACCATGTAAATATGTATGTAAATATCATAATTAAATAACTACCAAAACAAGTAAATTACTAGTATTAACCTATATATCATATGAATTTTTTTTTGGCCTCCTTGGCTATTCGGCCTGGGTAGTAGCCCAGGTTGCACACCCCAATGGCCGGCCCTGCCCACCGACCAATTTTGATTATTCAAAATCGTGGAATGAAACCTACAAAAGAACCCATGAATTAGAACCCTAACAAATTATATAAACAAAAAAATGAAATCTAAACAAAAACACTAATAAAAATGAAACAAGTTAGGAGCCCACAATATGGTCTAAAAGACCGAAGACCAAATATGATTTAGATGAAACAGAAAAACAACCAATAATGAATTTTTTTGGAAATTTATGAGATCTCAATATGTATAATGAATTAAAATATAAAAATTTTAGGGATACATTTGAATGATTATTTCGACACTTATCCTCAAATTTTACACAAATTGGTTGAGTAACATTTAAGATCCAAATCGGTTTCTACATCAGCTCAGTCATGAAGAACATCTTATGATTATCTATAAAAGTCGATCAAGTGTGCACAACTTCATCTCAATTCATCCATTAAAACTCAAAAATCAATATTAACAAGGTCAATAACATGAATAACCTACAAATTTAGAAAAAAATAGATTAAACATTGTGTGTTTATAATAGAATCATGAAATTTTTCAGGATCGTTTATCTATTCAATAACAAAATGGCATGCAAAGAGTTGATCAAATAAACAAGAAATGAGTAATTTTAATTTTATCAGCTAGCTTGAAGAACAAGTTGAACCGTAGCTTAATTTTCACAAAAAAAAAATGATAAAAATTATCCATGATTCTAATTGATTTATTCAGTGATCCACTGCATGTCTTTGATATCACTTGTAGGATTGATAATTCTTTCACGTTCAATCGCAAATTCAAGCACAATAATTTGTAAAACTAAAATTTTATTGAATGATTCTCACTTTGTTTAATCAAAAAGTTGGTTTGAAGTTTGGAAAACAAATATAAAGAAAGTGTGAAATACAAGGTTTTAATATATAATTATAAAAATAAAAACTAAAATGGCAAAATCTATAATAACTAGAAAACGTTAAAAAAAAACCTTATTTAAAAATGTTATGCATGATTGCATTCTGATCAAGATAATTGAGATTGGCTTATTCTTTTTGTGATTTTATTTTAATTACATGATTGTAGCTGGGGTATTCAACTTAACTAAACATATCTCCTTTTTGACACTTGTCACACCCACCAATTCCCCAATAATTCAATTCATTTATGGAGGGCGTGATCGGTGCGTATTTTGCGATTTACTAAAACCGTATGCATGGACCATGATGATATGATTAATTATGAATATATTTATTGTTATTTTCATTAATTATGAATATATTTATTGTTATTTTCATAATAAACTTTTTCCTTTTTTGGGTTTTATGCTATAATATATTTTCTACAAAATAAATTTTATCCCTAATTTCAATCATAAGGGTTGGAAGAATTGAAGAATTCGAAGGTTATGATAACTTTCTTGTGTAAATTTTTTTTCATCAATAGATATTATAAAACTTAAAGAGTAATTAAACCAATAAAATATAAACTTTCAAGTCTCAAATATCATTGAGTTTTGACTTTAGTATGGGCTAAAAATATCACTGGATTTTGGTTTTAATTTGAGCTAAAATTGTTGGGTTTTATTTGTTGATTTATTTTTCTTACTTATTTAGTTATTTAGGCATTTAAGTTTTAAAATTTTGTTTCATTTGAGGCATATATTTTGTTAATCAAGATGCACACTTAAATTTTTATATTTTTATGTATAGCTAGGTTATTTGCCCATGTACTACATGTGTTGAATTTAAAAAAATTAAGAATAAATATTTATAAAAACACATGAAATCATTATTAAAAAATTGAGTTTATTAGATTAGATTATTATAGATTGAATTGGATTTTAATTCAAATTTAATTTTAGTAATGACATATGACAGATTGAAGTTTTGCCACGTGGAGAATTGAATGAGTAGCCGACACGTGGCAAACTAGTTACTTATTTAATAGTATTTAGAATTGATTATCTTATATTCTTATTGTTGTAATTATTTATTTTGAATTTTGACACTCCATTAGACAATAAGAATCCTGTGTTGTATGACTTAACAATGAATGGATATTTTTTCAAAAAGTTATAACATGTTTGTATGCATTTATAACATATAATCCAATCAAGTTTCACATCTAGAAAACAACTTAATTGTTAATTTAAAAAATAACTACCATCCTGGTTTGTTTGCAGGGAAGATTGACGAATCTTATTATCATCCTACGATTCCATATCAAAATGATTTTTGGATAATATTACTACATAGTTTTGATGCTGGTCCATTATCATAAGCCCAAGCCCAAGACTAAGCCCAAGCCCAAGCCCGGACTCACACGTGCCATCTAAACAATTCTTACACGAGCTTTCACCAATCCACCCTCGGTCTCGTTTCTCAAACCCCCTAATTCGCCCCACAAACAGCCCCCCAGTTTTGCTTCTGCAGCTCCCTTCTAGAGAGAGAGAGAGAGAGACGAAGAACACCGTTAGCTCCGATTACAAAAGTTATTGATTAACCGTCATGTATCGCGCCGCTGCTTCCAGAATCAGAAATCTCAAGGTCAGTAATAATATGTCAAATCATGGATGTGAAGATAAAGACTAATATTTGAAGCGATCGTGTGGCCTATTGATTCGAATTTGTGCGTTTTGTTATATTGTTTAATCATGTTGTTAGATGTATCTTACGGTTTGTTGATCTGAACGTGATATATAATCTTCTTTGCGTAGTTTGACTATTTTTATGTTTATATTCTTGGTGAATCTAGTATCTTGGAGAAAATGTAAACATGGAAGTTCTTATATATATTCAAGTATTAGTGAGAAAATATTTTTATGTTAAACAAAGGAGCTGAAAGTGTAAGCGGAATTGTCATAAAGAATGCACATGGAAAGAGCCATTTAAGGTAAATTATAGAACTGAGATCGCTGACATTTGAAAACTATCTTGTATTGAATCAGAAAGTCGTTTTTGTTATAATACTTGTGTTGTACGCGATGAATCTTTTTTTTTTTTCTTTTGGTTGAATGTGTGATGTGGAAATTAGAATCTTCATTTTAGTCATGTGTCACGGTCCAGAGTCGAATGGCATATTCGATGCATTGCAAATCAAGGTACCTGATTGTAGAGAATTTGTTGTATGCTTATTTAGGTTTTATGAATGGTGGTAGAAGTTAATTGGTGTATCAATTGCCATATCATGCAGGTGTAGAAATTTAATGTCATAAGAGATGTATAAGAAATACAATGGCTTTCAAATTTCTTTGTTGCAACTAAACTTTCATATCACAACTTTTTGTCAAGTTGACACACAAAAATATGGATCACAGCAAAACTTGCAAAATCATTTGATGCGTGAATAAGAAAATCTTATAAATAAAATGGTATTTATAAAGGAGGTCCTGAGTTCGACTCCCATGGGTTTCAATCCCTTGGAGTCACCTATCTTTCAAAAAACGAAGAAGAAATGGTTCTGGAGTATCAGAACAAAATTTCACATCCTAAAAGATGGCAAATGTCATATGATTCAGGTGTAGAAATTTAACGTCATAAGAGATGTATAAGAAATACAATGGCTTTCAAATCTTTTTTGTTGCAACTAAACTTCATACTACAACTTTTTGTCAAGTTGACACACAAAAGCATAGATCAGAGCAACACTTGTAAAATCTTTTTGCTCGGTGAATAAGCAAATCTTATAAATAAAATGGTAAATGACTAGGTTCAACCTCATTGATGTTCAATCGTGCATGGATTCTTAGAATTGGTTCTGGAGTTCCAGACAACAATTTCACCTCCCAAAAGATGGAAAACGAACTTTAATTTAAGTATGTGACTCTTGTACCCATGTGATTTGATAGAAGATAACTCAAGGGTCTTCTATGCCTCCTTACTGTCACATGGAATTGACGGCACTTCCTGTTTTATTTTATAGCTAAAGGTATCTATTTACCCATCTAATTGTTTTAGTTAATCGATGGTATTGCTTACGGAGCAAGTTTAAATGGAGGGACATGCAAGAGAATATGTAACATGTATTTCTTAATGCACCTGTTCCTTAAGATATAGGAGGTTACTGAATGCCTAGAGTCATTACTATTATTAATTCTTCTCCTCAAAATATGTAGCAGCCCAGCTTTTTAAATTTCAGGTTGGTATTATCAATAAGCTTTGTGATTAAAGAAAAGTGTTTTGATTTCGAGATATGCAATAGGGCCATGCGAGCAACAGGACCCTTACAAGGTTTGCAAGTTCAAGTGCGGTTGCGGCCAAATCATCTTCAGGGGGTATCTTTAGCTGGTTTACAGGAGGAAGTTCTTCAAGCCTCCCTCCTCTAGACTTCCCACTTAAGGGTATTGAACTTCCATCTTCTTTACCTGATCATGTTGAAACTGGGAAGACCAAGTTAACAACCCTCCCAAATGGAGTCAGAATCGCCTCCGAAACCTCAGCAGTAAGTGAGCATTTTCTTTATTTCTATCTGCCCAAGACATGTCAATGTGACACTGCCTGATTACATACTATATAGGACGTTCCAGCTCTATACTCTGTGCCTTTAGGTGTCACTGATATGGACGGATTCCAGATTAACAACCTAATCACTAATGCTTTAGATGGCGAAATTAGACCAATGGAAAAAAAACGCATATCACTTTTCTGATACATCTCAAGCCCAACAACGCTTGTATTGCACTTGAAATCATATCAAACTATGTTGAGCCTTGAGAAGACATGTTCTTGTTTTTTCTGGGGTACCAATAGAATTATGTGTTCAAATGAAGTCAAACTTGAAGTAGTTTGATTAATGTGATATGCTTTTGTTCTGTTATGTAGTCATAATCATGTGCATTATTTTGACAGAATCCTGCAGCTTCTATAGGGTTGTATGTAAATTCTGGCTCAATGTATGAAACACCGGCGTCATTTGGGGCTACACACCTTCTAGAACGTATGGCCTTCAAAAGCACAGCTAACCGAAGCCACTTGCGCCTTGTCAGGGAAGTGGAGGCTATTGGTGGCAATGTGACAGCCTCCGCTTCCAGGGAGCAAATGGGTTACACCTATGATGCCCTAAAGACTTATCTTCCTCAAATGGTAGAGCTACTCATTGACTCTGCCAGGAATCAGGTTTTCTTGGATTGGGAGGTCAACGAGCAGGTATTTCCATAAGTTTTTTTAATTTTCTGGGTTATCTTTTACATATGCGCTGAAATTTGATATTATGTTGTGTTGCAGATCCAGAAAGTGAAAGCTGAGATCAGTGAATATGCCAACAATCCCGAAACCTTACTATTAGAGGCTATTCATTCAGCTGGATATTCTGGTGCATTAGCTAATGCTCTTCTTGCCTCAGAAGGCTCACTCAACAGATTAAACAGTACCGTGTTGGAAGAATTTGTAGCTGTGAGTCTTAGACCATAGATTAAGTTCATATGAGGTTTTTTTATTCATCGTGTTATTAGCATCCTTTCAAGATATCAATTAATTAGGTGTGGATTCTTTTCTTTCTAAAGTGGGCATGCTTGAATATTATAGGCAAACTATACTGCTCCTCGGATTGTTCTTGCTGCATCAGGAGTTGAACATGAGGAACTGTTGAAATATGCAGAGCCACTTCTCTCTGATTTACCAGGTGGTGCTCAGGTTGAGGAGCCAAAGTCAGTCTATGTCGGAGGAGATCATCGTGTTATGGCTGACACAGGGGTGTGTCTTATAAACTGTCCCTCCAAATAATTTCTCCTTGTTATTCTTTGTTCATCCAAGATTTGTTTGTTGTGCCATTCTAATTTATTTACCAATCTCCCTTGGTGATCAGAGAACTAGTTTTGCTCTCGCATTTGAGCTTCCTGGTGGTTGGCTCAAGGAGAAGGATGCCATGACATTGACAGTTCTTCAGGTTTTGTTTTATTTATTGATTTGTGTTGATTCTTTTCATTTCTGATTCAGCCTCACTGTTTCTTTTATCTGAACTCGGTCTGATGCCAACTAAGAGTATGCTTTATTTATTTGCAGATGCTAATGGGAGGAGGTGGATCTTTTTCAGCTGGAGGTCCTGGAAAAGGGATGTATTCACGGCTTTGTAAGTTACTAGACAGTCAAGCTCTAAATAGTCTAATTTTCTGCAATTGAGTTGCCTATGCTCATGATCAGACTCGTCATTCAGCGATGGTTCAGTTGAGGGTTGTTAAAAGTAGGTTTAAATTTGAAGTATCGTTTTTTTCATATAGTTTGGTTTGTGCATTGAGATGCTTATTTTAATCCATCGATATTAGTAGGTAAATGGAAAGCTATAGAGGGAAAGATGATGTGGGTAATGGTTTTATTGATGTGGAGATGACATAGGAGAGAGTATAACGGTATATGTGTATTGATTAAAATAGGCAACATGTTCCTGTATGTCATCAACATAATAAATAAAAACCAACTGATCGTGCAGCAGATGGACATCACTTCTACTGACACCTACCCATCTCTTAATACCTTCCTCTCGATATCGCTCCTTCTCACAGGTGCAATAGATGTTCTAGGAGATGGCAAACGATCTCAAATGGTGTTGCATCTGTTTCTCATCAGGCATAGTCACCCTAATCTTCTTCTGGATCCATTTCTAATGCTATACATCCTTCTGGATTTGTACAGCCACAATAATGTCAATTCCAAACATTCCGTCACATGAGCTGTAGCAAAAAGCCAAAAAGTAACCTTTCCCACAAACTGGGTTGCTTTTGAGTCTATTTCTAGTGATGGATAGATTTACTACAAATGTCATGAAGCTGGAACGCAATAGACCATTACTTATTGAACTATGTATATGTTGAAGACATAATTTTCTTTCTTGTGATATAGTGATGTTGGGTAGGGTAAGTTACGGTTATGCAATTGCCTGGTACGAAGTGTTTGGTATTTTTATTTATACATTTTCTATTTGCTCACGGCTTTACCACGTGAGTTAAATTGCGAGATTTAGTCCAACTGTATATAGTATCTATGATATAAATATTTCTGGGTAATTAGGGAAATCCCACCCTGCCAACTTGTGATACCGCTATTCATGTGTGGTCTGTTTGTGGTTTATAGATATCACCTCCGCATAAATTTCTAGTTCTTCGATCTGACTCTCTCATTCTTGATTCTGATTACTGTGCTGAGCAGATCTTCGGGTCTTGAACGAATATCCAGATATTCATTCATTTTCA
This sequence comes from Centrapalus pauciflorus, assembly GCA_020465985.1. NCBI lineage: Eukaryota > Viridiplantae > Streptophyta > Magnoliopsida > Asterales > Asteraceae > Centrapalus > Centrapalus pauciflorus. The sequence continues at coordinate 801,786 of JAANYP010000542.1, forward strand.
GCATTCAACTCAATCTACAACAACACTGCTATCTTTGGAATCCAAGCTACTACTGTAAGACATCTCTAACAAGTGTTCAAAGTATATATTTTATATGTTGATCTTACATTTTTATTACTTTGTTACAGAGTTCTGATTTTGCACCAAAAGCCATTGATGTAGCAGCTAAAGAGCTTATTGCGGTTGCCACTAATGGAGAAGGTGTGCTTTGTGACACTGTTTGCTAATCTTTTCCATGTTTTATGCTAAATTTGGTTCACTTTCTTACCATGTGAATGATATTATCACGGCCTTAAAAAAACATCTGCATTCTGTTTTGATGGCTCTTTTAAAGATCTTGTCTATTTTTTCTTTTTCAGTCAACCAAGTACAGCTAGATCGTGCCAAACAGTCGACCAAATCTGCGATTCTAATGAACTTGGAGTCGAGAGTATGTAACCATCTTGCAGCTGATTACTAGCTAAAGAGTATGTTTAATGTGCTTATGATTTATCGTATGTGGCAGATGGTTGCTTCAGAAGATATAGGTAGACAGATATTGACATATGGAGAGAGGTAACTTTTTCATGATCTTAGTCTGTCTAAAACATTCACCAGCTTCCTTCGTTTATGATGACAAGGACATGAATTCTAGCCACATGAACCTTCTTGGAAAATATATAAAGACGATTCTAGGTGGCTTGATGTAGTGGGGTCACCCATTTGTTGGTTGTTTCTCATGTTTTGGATTGTCATTTCTGTATGTGAATTTTGCTGATTTAAAACTGGGCATGATTTTGCCCATCCAGCCGGTTAGATCAGTGAGAACCCATCCAGGATTATCCCAAAAGCTGAACTGAATTAGAACTTGTTAACCCAGTGACCAAGAGCATTTCAACTCAAGTTTGAAATTCATCCATAATGTCCTATTTTACTAGCAAAAGATATTCGTTCGTTGTTTACTTTGTCTTCTAATCGAGCGGCCCTGGCTGTGATTGTACAGGAAACCTGTGGAGTTTTTCTTGAAAGCGGTAGAAGAAGTATCAGCCAAAGACATTGCTTCCATTGCACAGAAGCTTCTATCCTCCCCACTCACAATGGCTTCTCATGGAGATAGTAAGTCTTGTTTTTTTTTTTTTTGGGTTTTCCATGTGTTATTTCACCTGTTGAACATTGTACTCATATCCAGTCCTTCACATGTTTATGGCAGTTATAAACGTCCCAACATACGACTCGGTTAGCAGCAAGTTCCATTGATACTTTAGTAAGGTTGCTTTTGCTAGAGCACGCTACAAATTTCGGGTAGATGATGTTGCTTGTTATTGTTATCTTTAGACATGAAAAAATAATTCAAGGCAATTCCATTGCAACCCATCATTTTTGACGTGTATTCCCTGTATTTTTTTTAATTGTTGAAGTTGGGTGTTTGTGCAACAAACTCCGAACCGTCTATGCAATGGCGGAGGTACTTGTAACTGTTGATTTCTATAAGAACATTAATTTTATCCTCTGAGCATTGGTTTTGGTGGTACTATTGTCATCGCATTTTATTGTACTGTAATGTACTGTAAGGACTAGGATTTTTACCTGAATTCTTATCGAGCTTTATGTCTCTTAATATCGTGTGGTTTTGAATAGAAAGAGAAAGCAAGATAACAATATGTTGGTTCAGTAGATAGTAGATGTCTAGATGAGAGCCACGGAAGGCTTTTGATAGTAAGTCGGTAGAGTTCTTAAATTCAGCTTAATCTTGTTTGGAACTACATCAAGAACATATATTAAACCAGCTAATCGAGCTTGAGTTAAACCAAACACCATCGAATTGAGCTCTAGCATGTAGCATCTCTTGGTTCAATTGCAGCCATAGACCTCTTTATATGACGGGGAACTCATTTAAGCCCATGAAACAAGAAGCACATCACTTTTTCAAACAAGTTTTGGATTAAATGGGCAGTTTATACACTACTTTCATATTAATCGTATCATTCCTCTCCCTCTCTCTCTCTCTCTCTCTCTCTCATAGAGAGAACATGAATAGCAAAGTGCAAAGAAGATGCCACATCTGCATACACCCAAAAAGCATAATATGGTTGTTTTTATTGATATAACAAAAACATTAGTGTTTACCAGAATAAAACCACCTGAAAACCATATATACAGAAGGGTGAATCATTCACCCGTTTGATAGATAGGATAGCATCCATGTAGTTTTTTCTTCTTTACTTCCATTATCTCGTCTCTTCTCCATGAAAAACCGCAGAGGAATGGGAGCACGGGAAGTAGATGACTGACTATTTCCATGATGCTCCAGAAACCTCTGTACTGGAAACGGTCAGGTAAAAACTAACAAGCAGGTGTCTCTGTTAGTTTCAAACTGACAGGAGCTGACACACTCGAAACTTTCAGAGATGCAAAGAGGCAAGAAAGCTTCGCTATCATCGGACTGGTCCTACCCGCCCTTGGAACCAGCGCCAATTCTTTCCCTTGTGATGGGCTATGGTAACCTTCCAAATCTGCTTTTGTTATGAGCACCACATCTCCTCCTGAAGATGAGGGTGCGGTTGATGCCAACCGCCAGTGCTTGTATTCTTGAACCGCCTGCACGCATGGAAACAAATAGAATTACATCATCCTCCAAGCATCCAAAGTTTCTAAGGCAAAGAGTGATACGAACCTTCCACTGAGATGGCGCCAAGAGCACTCTGGGTCTCCTTGATCGAACGTATTCCAAAGCAGAAGCAGGCGTCATGTGTTTGTATTCAACCTGCACATTTTAGGACCGACTCATCTATACAAATCCACGAGTTCAGATGATATTATTCTAATACATTCTTGAAGGCTACAATTGCCTTGTACAAATTCTCCACAAAAGCATTACTACAGGAAGAACGAGAGCTACCAAATAACAAAGCACAATTGTGGTACTCCTTCCTCTTCCAGCTTTGCAGTGCACGTAAGTGGTCCTACCACGGGTTGCATTCTCTACAACCAAAAGACAACACGTATACAATGTTCAGCGTCCACATAGAGAATATTTCAAGACTAAAAGCAAGGAAATATGCTTTACTTACTGTGAATGAAATTTACAGCTCGATCAATGTCCACAAATGAAGGAGCAAATAAATAATCTCTGGTTGGAATGACAAGATGGTCTATGTCATAAGCCTAGATAGAACATAAGATATATGAATGGAAACATGTAAGTAATAGAAAAAGAATTAAAACATAACAAAAGAAACGAATACAGTAGAAAGAACAGAATTTGACAATGGTGACTTGCATGATATAATGATGTAGGAACCAGAGTTTCATATGGCTCATTTAGAGTGATAACACCACCAACATCAAGCTGCTTCAATCGAGGGACGTCTTTTGGAAATGGAACAGCACCCAGCAGAAGAAACTGGTTGTATGGAAATTACGCAAACAATGATTAAAAACAAATGCATTTTTGTAAGTAAACTGTCAAACATAAAACATTTAAAACGAAACAAAAACAACTTGAACCTGGTCAAAATCAAAAACAAGTACAATGCCTCTTCAAATAAAAAAAAGAGGAAAAAGCAAGAGTTTAGTATTGACTTTGCTCCAAATTACAAGCTTCCCCAACTGGCTAAGGCTAACCATCAGAAAGTCAACCACCCTTTTACATAACCAAAAACTTTCGAGTATTCCATTAGCACAAATACTAATTACTACAACACCAGTGTCAACTACCCGAAATATCAATCAAATATGATTTAAGTAATCCTACACAGTACACACTATCAATATCTTGTAGGTGACCAGTATAAACAGAATTGTATTCCTTGCAGACACATGCTATTGCTTCTTTCAATACCAAAAGAAGTTCAAAACAAAATATATCTTAGTAACAAAGTTTCCCAGGGTCAAACAATCTTTGGTTTGACCACTACCTTTCTTTCTCAAGGTAGGTAAAGTTCATACACAAACACCTTATGCACGCTGAATTTTTCCCCTTGAAAAAAGTAAACATATTCTCACTTAGTTTTGATTAAGAGGTGATTGGATATGCATTCTGAAAGAAATAGTGTTGAAACTGTGAGACATAATAATTGATTGACAATCTTGTGATGGTCTACTTCTCCTTATAACTTGTAATCATCTAAAAAATGTGTAAGATATTCAATTTTAATAACTAGTTTAATACGAGATGCAATCAAACAAGCAATCGAAAAGTAAAATAAACTTAATACACCCGAAATATATCTATTACTTTCGTAGATGATCAAAACTTTGAGCATCTAATTTTGATTTTGATTACTTGTATATGGCACATCGAAACATAGCACAGATATTATACAATCATAAAAAACATATTGTTATAGAGATTATAAAGCACATCAGAACACATAAAACGAAAATAATAAAGGTATATGGATTATATACCTGATCAACTTGATCCCACCATCTGAACTCGGCTTGAATTTTGTTACGAAAAACATTATACAAAAGGGTAGGGTAAAACAAGATCCGAGCTCCGGCTCCGACTAAGACTCTCTTGGCATCAACCGGCACAATCTGCCGTCTAGAATCATAGTCGGCGGTACGTTGAAGGATTTTAGAATCGGAGGAATCATCCAAATCGTCGATCCTCATGTCACCGATCGCAACCAAACTTCAAACAAAACCAAAACCCTAACTCCTTGGGTACCAATCAAGATGGGGTCAAGTAAATACTGAGACGTATTTGCAGTGTTATCAAGAAAGAAAGTGAAGGTGAGTATGTAACATGTTTGATTGATTAAGACTGATCGGAGAAGATTGATTGTTGAGGTATAAATTGGGAAAGGGTATATCAAAATTAAGGAAGAAAGGATTGATTCAAAGTGGAAAGGAGGGAATTTGGTGTTAGGATCGGAAGAATATTTTGAGAGAGAATCATCAACAAGATTTTAGAGAAATCGGATCGAATGGTATGGTAAATTGGTAATGGTCTGGAAGGGAAGGGAAGGGAATCGAGAAGGTCCGTTCCGTCTGTGTATGGATCGGATCAATTACCAAATTACCCATTTCTTCTTCACACAAATAATCAAACCATCATGATGTGACTCTGACGCAATCTCTTAATCTTTTAATTTATCAACTTATACAATAATATCTTTTTGACTAAATAATTTCTTGGACATTTTTTAACGTTACTATTAGTATATTAAAAACGTCATTATGATTTTACACTTACTTAACGTTATTTTTTATTATTTTATTTCTTAGGTAACTTTTAGTTTTTTAAGTATTAATTAATTTTCAACGTCATTACAAAACGATTTTTCAACAAACTCGTTTGAATTTTTTTTTTTTTTTTTTAAACTATATCGAAATAGAATGAGATAAGTAATGTTTGCATCTCAAATCACTAATTTTTTAAAAACAATTTGTCAGATAAGTTTTATTAAAATTGGTACGTTGTTTCAAACTAGAACTAAACCAAATTTTCTTATTTTATTTTTTTAAATGATATTAGTTTATATCGTTGTGTTTTTTCTTAGTACAAAATATATATGTTTCATCACGTTTGTCAATTGGTTTAGATCGGCTTCTATGTGATTCATTTTTTTTCACTATCGAAATACGTACCAAAATATCGGATGTCTGAAATTTCAGATTCTGATATCGAATAATCCAAAATCCAATTTATTTTATTATTTTTAGAAAAGAAAAGAAAATATTTAAATACCTAAAATAAAATTCATATATCTATATACAAGTTAAAAATAAATATATCATAATGCTTAGTATCCAGAGTTATTTTATTAAAAATGACAAAATAACGATTAAAAACAAAAATACGTATAATCTAAGTTTTTAAATGCATAATATTAACTTGAAACTCAAAAATATACTCTATAATAAAACAAATATTTCAATATTATGTAAATTAACCAATACCAAAATACATTTAAAAAAATTCCCTGGATTTTTAAATATTTCGGATATCCAAAAACTTGAAATTTCACTATCCGAATATGAAATTTTGGATATCTTTAGTTTTGAATCAGATTTTAATAGCCCTAGCCACTGGCATGTATTACTATATTACCATTGTTTAGTTGGAATGACTTTTACAATAAATTTTTTTGAATAACAAATTTTTATTAGAAGTAATAACATCTCAACCTTGTCTAGTGAGTTGGTGAACAATAGATGAAAAGCAAATACAACCACGAACCATTCAAAAACGAAAATTACAACTCTAAGCGAACCAACGAGAGGACTAACTAAACAACATGAAAACTAAAAAGACATTGAAAAACCCATTACAGATTTACAGCGAACAAACAACAACTAAAGACTTCACCAAGTCAACCGGGATCTTTTATGAGAGTGTAAAGCATATAGTGATTGGGAGCAAAACTTGAGCGCCATATATGTCAGGGACAATAAAGCGAATCACGTCTCTCAGATAACCACAAGAAAGAGAGACGTTGAAAAAAAAATCAACTACACTGGAATGAAAATCTAAGAAGACAATTTATTCCAAGCAAACCAAATAACATATGTGGCTATCCATTTAATTGCAGTCCACATAGCATTATAACGATGATACAAGATCATGCAATTACTTATGGGGTATTTGATAACACTTATCATGATCGTATTGCCTCTTTCTTCTTATTTCGTAAGAGGTTAGACACAAATGTGTTTGATGCAAATAAATGATAAAAGGTATTTTCGTTGCATACCTCCATTGATGCTCTCCTCACCAAAACCCTAATCCTTCCTCCTCTCCCCCTTCATGTCCATTTGGATTTTGAGGCACCTTTGATTTTCCAACTTTTTACTTGAATAAAATTGTTTTTTTTTTTTTTTTGTAAATATAACTTTAATTTCAGCCTTAGAATTGACCGACCTCCATTTGTGTCGATTGTTTCTTTGATTTGAGGTATCCATCGAATTTTTTTCAAGGATTCTTTAATTTTTGGTTTATAGAATATTGAACTTGTTTCATTACTTAAATTGATGGTCTTGGTTACTTAAATCTTTAATTGTGACTTGAATCAACGATGTTATTGTAGCTTATTTTGTTATTTAAATCACTTGAATCAATGTGTTAATTACTTGAATCTTGTTATTGGTAATAATACTTGAATTTCGATTTGTTATTATTAAGAGTACTCGAGTCATGTTTAGGCTTGTGGGGTATCACTTAAATCAATGTCATATAAAAACCTTGTTTTGTTACTTAAATCCCTTGAATCAAAGGTGTTGGTTACTTTATTCTTGAATTGTTAGGTGATCCTTGTTATTTGTAATGGTACTTGAATCTTGATTTGTTAGTTGAATTGTTATTAGTAACCATACTTAGAATATTCTTTAGGGTTGTGGGTATTACTTGAATCTTGATTTATTACATGATGGTTACTTGAATCTTGATCTATTAAAAAAGTTATTATTAGTTTGATGATAAAACAAACAATTTTATTTAATTGTCATAATAGCACAACATCTCATCAATCCAATCAAACAACCTAATAATGAGGAGGGTTATATATGCAACGAAAAGAGTGAGCAAAATTAATTCAAACGGAAATATTAATAAAGAATTATTGGCTCCTTGTTCTTGTGTACGTGTTATTTTATACAAATGTCGCTCTCTCTGTCCCCTCCCTGCCTTCTAACTTCTAAACCCCTGTGGGCTGTGGCCTTATCCTTTTGAGTTTTTGACTTATCCGGCAAAAATATATATAAAAATGTACTGTTTTATAAATTTAATTTAAAAACATTTACAAACAATTTTCTTTTTCATATTTCTATTTTTTTTTCTTTTTTTTTTTGTAGATGATAGGACATGATATAAAAGTTAGCATGAAGAAAAATCTTTTTTTAGTTTGTTATCGATGTAGAAAAGCATTGTTGTTACATTAGTGGTAATACCCTATAATCAAAGCATTTTTTATATTACTGATAGATTGTTATTTTTAATAAATAACCCTTTAATTTTAATTACTAAAACTTTGAAAATACCTATGATTCTTAACTTTATGATCTCTCTTAAATTCTTATCAAAAAATAAAATCCATTTATAATTAATAATTATAACTCAAATATTTAATTTTATAAAAAACTAACTTAAAAAAGTTACATAAAGAAAATTTAAAAGTTCTGAAACATTGAATTAAAAAAAAGGTATGAAACTAAAAATTAAAAATTACAAGAAATTAAAAACAATTAAAAATTACGAACTAACCGACTAAATTGGGTATATGGGTTGTTGCAATATGTTCCACAAGATTTGATCGAAGGTTATTATGTGATTCCTGATTACAAATCTTCAATAACGTCTGCAGATATAATTCATTGGAAGCATAATGTTGTTGAGATGAAATTTCTTCTTCTTGAAACGTACATATCGCATGGCTTTCATTTTGTAATATCATATTGTGTAATATGACACAAACATACATTATCACATGAAAAATGTGTTTCTTAATTCTGAAAGAAAATAAAGTAAAATAATGGAATAAATATAAAGGGAAAGAAAAGTTTCAAGAGTATAAAATGATGGATAGATGTACTTTTTTCTTTATATTTGCGAGGAAATTAATTTTTGGCCAAACTTTTATTTTTGTTTTTTCCTTTTTTTCATTCATTAAAATACTTTTAAAAAAAAACACACTGAATCCTTAAATAAGGTTTGAGAAGACAAGGAAAACTTGTACATGGGAAGAAATGAAAGGAAATGATGAAGCAGAAGGAGATATGTATTCTTTTAGAGAGACGGGAGTATCTACCCCGCGCCCAAGCGGCTTTGCCACATCACCCCCCCCCCCCCCCCCCCCCCCCCCCCCCCCCCGGCGGCTACACCACCCCCCCAGGCGGCCCCGCGGCTTCCCCTCCCCGGCCCGGTTCCCCTCCCAGCTCCAACCCGCTCCTCTTTCTTGTCTTTTTGCGCCCAACGGTCAAAACGACCGTTTGAAAATAAAAAATAATTAATAATTTTTTTTCCCTATAAATACCTATCTTCATACACATTCATATTCACACACTTTCATCTACCTTCATACACTTTCATCTCTTCCACAAAAATCTCTCAATCTCTATACTTTTTATTAAACTCATGGATCGAAACACCGGCAAACAACCCGCCGCAATTCGAAAACGCGGCAAACAACCGGCTTTTCAATCAAACCATTCTTTCCGCCCACCGCAAAATTTTACGGATAATTCGGCACCATACGTACCACACTTTTCACCCCCCCAATCCACAATATTACCAACCATCCCCACCCAATCCACAATATTACCAACCATCACCCCCCAATCCGCAATATTTCTCGCAAAATCCACCCAATCCGCAATATTCCTCGCAAGAATTTCACGAGGGTTTCGAACCATTTTCTTATCGGGACCCCGAATCTAGAGACGAGGACGACGAGGAGACGGTACCCGAAACTCAACCCGTCGATTCCGACGATTCCGACGAGGAGACGATCCTGGTAAACACCGCGGCAACCGGGTCTACACGAAAGGGTCCAATGAAACCGAAAATGTGGACTTCCATCGAAGAAAAGGCTTTGGCGGAAGTCTGGATCGATATTTCCGAAGATCCAACTACCGGAAATAATAAAAAACGTTCAAATTTTTTGGGACGAATCCTCGAAAATTTTGATAGCCGAGTTGGTGGAACTAGCCGCACCACCCACCAACTTAATTCAAAGTGGAAAGACATGAACCGCAATTGCACAAAATTTGGCGGCATGTTTAACAAGAATACGATGCAGCGACGGAGCGGGGAAAACGATTACGACGTTTTCAACAACACCCAAGAACAATACAAGACCCTCAATAAAGGTAAGCCGTTTCCACACCATTCGGCTTGAGAGGTGCTTCGACGTCATCCAAAGTGGAACCCCGTTCCACAAAGGGATGATTTTGTTGAGCCGCAAAGAAAGCGGTCCAAAACTTCCGAATCTAACACGATCGGAACACCGTCTTCTGATGCGACATTTTTAGGTGTTGACATTGACGAAGATGACGATGGCGACGCGGATCTTCAGCAGCTTGAACGACCACGCCGCAAGGGGAAAAAACCAGCATCAACATCAGTCGACCTAGAGATGCAATCAAAATTCGAAAGGATTTCAACATCTCACGAGAAAGATGTTGAAGATAAATTACGTTACCGAGCACTACTTGCAGATTTGAAACGATCAAAACAAGAAAAAGAATTGGAGTTGAAAGAGAAAAGATATAATGCGTACATTGCGGCACTGAATGAACAACAACAAGAACGTGACTTGGATTTTCTCGTTCGGCCACACGACCATCTGCAAGGTACTGCTTTGGAAGCCGTATTGGCCCGCAAACAAAGCATTGCGGAGCGTTGGGGATGACGACTATAGTTTTATAATTTTTTAGTTATGTAATTTTTTTAGATTTCGAATTCGTAATTTTTTTAGTTATGTAATTTTTTTAATTTTTAGTTTCGTAAGTTTTTATTTTTTAGTTTCGTAATTTTATTATGTAAACTTTTAAATATTTATGAAATTAATTATTTTAGATTTAATAATTGTTTTCTTAATTAAAATTTTAAAAAAATTAAGAAAGATGGAAAGGTTAAGAAAGGTGGGTATTTCCTAGTTAGAAAGGTGGAGAAATGTGGGGAAAGGTGGAGAGAGAAAAGCTGATGTGGCGCTGACGTGTACAGAAAGATGAGTTTGGGAAAGGGAGGTATTCTCTTCACTCTTATGGGTTTCTTTTTGTTTCTTCAAGTGTGAAATGGAGATGGACAAATGATGCTTGACTAATTGACGCCTCCATAATTATATTTATTTTATTATAGAAATTGATCAATCATCATTTTCTCTATGGATGTGTATTTTACCGCAAATAGTATTTTTCTTTTTACGTAAGTATATAATTAATGTTTGTAACGACAAAACTGTTCAAACAACTTGTCGAACTAATTAAAAAGTACAACATATGTATGGTACCTAATTTGTAAGGTGGGGGTTTTTTTTTTGTGCCGGATGATGAACGAACGAGGCTTGCTTACTTGCTTTACATGATAAAACACATTAAATTTGTAACCAAGACACCAACTAAATTAGCATATAAGCAAAACAAGTAAACAAATAATCAGATAATAAATCCTAGAAAGGGGAAAATTTTACACTAAATTCTAATTTAGAAATATCTTTATGGAAGGAACGGGAGAACAAAGACATAGAAAGACAAGACAGAGAGGCAAAAGAAAGCAAATCCAAGAGGAGAGGCTTGCTATGGTATTGGTGTTAGTATCGACCAAGAGAGCTTTTATATTTAGTTTATGGGCTTCTATTAGAGATAATTTGTTAATTATTTATAATTACCACTCATATTAGTTATTACCCTTGGTTTTATCTTTTATGCTAATTATTTAAACCAAGTTCAAAAGACATCAAATACATATGAGTAAAGAGAATATAATAAATAGTTTTTCGATGCAATTCAAAAAAAAAAAAAAAAAAAAAAAAACAGGGGTCACTCAATTTTTAAACACACACACATCACATGTATATATTCAGTTTAAATTAAGATTTAAAAACCCAAGAGTTTTAACTCTAGCTTCTGTTTGGTTTCTAATAATGTCTATGAATTTATACACAACAAAAAGGATATGTGACAAGTATCAAAATGGACACAATCCAAGCATGCATATGTCTTCATTTTGACCCGATAGTTGATGTTGAATAAATATCCTAACAAACTTTCCAAGCAACATATTACATATATGTTGTGGGGTGTGGCTGTCTTCCATTTTCTTTTTCTTACAAGGCCGTGCGGTATACCAAGACCGCCACCCTTAGCGGCTTGTCACCTAGGACCAAGGCTCGCGGGCACACTGCTCCCGCTAAGCGGCCCCACCCATTTCCATCCGCCTTAGCTTCTTCTTCCTTCCCCGGTCTCACACATATCTATCTTTTCCTCCTCTTTCTCACTCTCAATTTAAATGGGTAATGACTATTAGGATATAATGTGGATGAGTTAAGAAAGAAATACTGATGTGACGTTGAAATGTTTAAAAAGACAGAAAAAAAAAGGAAACAGGAAGTGCTAGGAGATGTTCCCACTTCCCACCGCTCTAAAATTTTTGTTTGTTTAATTATTTGGCTTAAATTATTTGTCAAAAGTGGTCCCTTAATTTTTAAGCCATGTGCCTAGAGCCCCACCAAAAGGTTCGCTTTGCATCCCCTTAAAATCTTGAATATCCCCGTCATATATAACATGGGAAAACCACATTTAAAATTTTAAAGAATAGTAAACACAACAGTGGCCAAAAATTAAGATGCCAAAATTAGAATGTTAGAATATACACATGTATTTCAATAGATACTTAGGATGTGAATAGAAAAAGGACATGAGATTATAAATATTTAAAAACTTAAAAGACAGTTTTATATACAAAGTTGGTTGTTAAAAGAATCAATTTTCTGAGTGATGGACAGAAATGCATTTTCACAAGTATGATGAAGGCCTTTTATATGTTAATGAAGTTATAAACCACATGTCCATCCAAATTGGGTTATGTTACTTGAAACCAATTCATTTGCCACCATTGACAAAGTGGTTTGAACTCCAAGTCTCTCCTATTCCCTAATCACTGAATGAACACGCATTCACCTATCAAATACCGACACATCTTTTGCCTTTTATTTTAGTCGGTGCTCAAATTGTTTAGTGGATCGTTCCCTATTCCCTAACAATTTCGAAATACGATTCATGTACCAAAATTGTATACCAATAAAATTCTTATTATCAACTTTAATGAGTACCCACCCATAGTTGATGTGGGAGGCAGCCCACACTCAAGTGCATTTAGAGCATGAGTAATTGATGATCGGCCATGGACAATAGCTGCAATCCATACAGTACAATTCTACTAGCACACTTTCTTGATGAGTGCTCTAAACTTTATAATAATTACAGGTGGATATTGATAAGAATAATTATGTATCATAAAGTTTATAACATTGTCTTATTAAAAGCAATTAAAGATGACTTTAATATGTTTTATTAAATTATACAAAACATAGGCTGATAGGAATTAGACAGCCAATTGCTAAATAATGATAATGATGATAATAATAAGAGGTTTATCTTGTTAATGGTTAAATCGTGATGAACTCATTTTGATTCAAGTGATCATGAGCAAATGTCAAAAGTCCACAACAGTAGCAAAAAGTCTAAAACCCAAAGAATCATGAAAGATTCAAAAACACTCATTTAATTCAAGACCAACCCCATTATCTTCCATTTTTCCACCATTAATTTCTGTAAAAGCACATACCCAACTCCAATAAAGATCCTCCCTCATCACCCCCATTGCTTAACAACCAAAAAAATGCAGGAAAAAACCAACCTTTTTTTAGTTTCTTTACTCTTTCTGCTTGCAGCTCAAGGCGGCTCCGGTGCTGGCGATAGTGGAAGAACCACCGGAAACGGGTTAATCCCATCGACTTCAAATATCAAAGATGCTTACATTGCACTCCAAGCATGGAAATCAGCCATCACAAATGATCCTAAAGGAATCTTGAATTCATGGGTAGGATCAAATGTGTGTGATTATGAAGGAGTTTTCTGTCAAGATTCAGTCGTTGCAGGGATAGATCTTAACCATGGTGGCCTTGAGGGTATTCTTGTAAAAGAACTTTCCCTCCTTAAAGACATGACTCTCCTTCACCTCAATAGCAATAGATTCAAAGGAACCATCCCGAATAGCTTTAAAGACCTTTTTGCCCTCACTGAGCTTGACCTCAGTAATAACCAGTTTTCAGGACCTTTTCCTACCACCACCATCCAAATCCCAAATCTAGTCTATTTAGACCTCAGGTTCAATCTTTTCTCAGGACCCATTCCAGAACTTGTCTTTAACAAGAATCTTGATGCAATTCTACTCAATAACAACCAATTTGAAGGCCAAGTCCCACAAAGTTTAGGCAATTCCCCTGCTTCAGTCATCAATTTAGCCAACAATAAGCTCACTGGTGATATCCCGATTAGCCTTGCGTATTCTAGTCCAGGATTGAAAGAAATATTACTTTTGAACAATCAATTGACTGGTTGTATACCTCAAGGAATTGGGTTGTGGTCTGATTTACAAGTTTTTGATGCAAGTTTCAATTCATTGATGGGTCATTTGCCTGATTCTATTTCCTGTTTGGAAGACATGGAAGTGTTGAATCTTGCACACAATAAGTTGTCTGGTGAGTTGCCAGATTTGGTTTGTGAGCTAAAATCATTGATGAATTTAAGTGTAGCTTACAATTTCTTATCGGGGTTTAGTCAAGAATGTGCTAAATTGTATGGTAGGAATGTGGGTTTTGATTTCACGTTGAATTGTATTCCTGGGAGGGAAATGCAGAGGCCTGAACCAGAGTGTGAAATGGTTCCTGGTGGTGGTTTGAATTGTCTTAGAATTCCATCTCTTAAGAGTCTTTCTTGTGGGGCATTGCTAAGATCTCTTAATTCATCAAGCCCATGAGGAAAAATGTAAAATTTTTCGTGTTGGAATGGAGGAATTTGGTCGGAAAGTTACAAAGTGAGGTCAGAAAGTTAAAAGTTGAGGAGGGTTATTGTGGTTGTAGTTTTAGTTCATCGATTATTTGAAGGGATAGTAGCTGATGAACTTGTTTTTGTACTGAAAAACCAATTTTAGCAATGATACAAAATGGATTACATATTTACATGCTACGTTTTGTTGTAAATGTTGCATTCAAGGAGCTTTTTCTTGATTTAATATTATTTCAATCGAATTATATCATGAATGTTGGCTAGAACCATAATCGGGTTACCTGAAGGGTCACACTTCTATTTCGGCGCTTGTACATGCTGCTACAATGGTAGTTGAGGGAATTTTTCTTATAGCTCGACTTCTGCGTCACATTTTATTTATTATTATAAAATATATATAAATATGACTTTTAAGTAAAATTAAAATCTTAAATGATATCGATTATATATATATAATTTAAAATAATGTTAAAAAGATAACTATTATTCATGTATATTAAAAAATATAGATTAATAATATATATGACAAACAATTTTACTTGTATTTTTTAGAATAATTAATATGTATATGGTGTAATTATGAGTTTACATACATTTTATGTAACTAAATATTTATTAAAATATATTCACGTAATACATGAGTTCATAAACTAATTATTTGGTACACAAACAAAAAAAATTAACTGATTGAATGTCAACAGTTTTTTGGATTTTTTTGACACAACCAATCTTCACCACCAAACAAAGTATGCATTAATATTTAGATAAATCAAGCATATTGTTTTGACGTTACAAACCTAACAGCAGCATAAGTGGTTTAATCTTGACGAAAAAAGCTAGAGTCAAGACTGTTTAATCTTGACGAAAGAAGCTGGAGTCAAGTCTGTTAAACTGCAACTTTACATTTTCTTTATGGCATGCGACAATCCCTAAAGACTAAAACTACAACATATAATTAAGAGACTTAAACTACCACAGCACTCTCTGACTCTAATATCATTTGACAATCAAAAGGCCAAAACTCAGAAATAACATCCCAACTCAATATCTCCTCGAAATTCTCATGGTAACCAATAACTACCAATAACTGATTGTCAAATAACAAAACCCAATTCACACCATAATCTTCTCTTTATTCTTTTTCCTTTTTTGCCAAAACAAGGTAAAAATTCAACCACTTTCACCAGTAGTCTTCAAGAACAATCTCCAGAACACATGCATTATGCTTTCTTTCAAGACAAGACAAATGAGCATATCATAATCCATCAAATAAAAAAAAGTACAGGTTATAGGTAGACAAAAAGTAATAGATTCAAGAAACATGTAAATTACTAGAATCCAAATAGAGATACCAAGGATCAAAAAACTAATCTCTGCCAGAATATTTCAATACGGTTGGACTTGATGAATCAATCTTCGTCATCAATGATCTTCGTGCCAAGCCCCTTCAACCCTTCTGCTGGGATCTCCGCAACGGTAACAAGCGAGTAGAGTTCTTCCTTAGCATCCTCATCATCATTCCTCTTCCTGGCAATTCGAACTCTGACTCTCCTTGGAACACTTCTAATTCCACGGCTCCAAACATACTTGTTCAGCTTCACATCCACTCTAACATCTGTTGTACCCATTGCCTTTTGTGCAAACTTCTTGATCTCCTTGATGGCCTTGGGAGCCTTCTTCTTGAATGTACTGTTCAAATTAATACAAATGAAATCTTCCAAGGTTAATTTGCAAAAGAAATATCTACCTTACATGATGCCCAAAAAGTCTAGAACATATGGACAACATATGGAATCTTCCAAGGTTAATTTGCCAAAGAAATATCTACCTTACATGATGCCCAAAAAGTCTAGAACATATGGACATTGCATGACAAACCCAACAAAAGTGTCATGTGTAAAATAACACAAAAATATATGCATGACAGTCCAACCTACTCATGTATTCACTCCTTACACCAAATATGTCCAGGTGAATATTATCACTGGCATAGTAGCAATTGTTACTTAATAGGCAAAAGATCACACAGCAGTGACGAGACATAAATAGAAAGCAAAGCCTACAACAGTAACATGCAACATTAAAATGAACATCATGAATGGCTCTGGTATTGTTCAAGGCCAATCAGAAGTAAAAAAAACACTCTGGATACAATAAGGTGATCAGATTGGTTACAAAAACATGTGCTTTTTGTCAGATTATTAAACAGGCCAGTTCGAAAAGATCAATGGCACATATTTCAATCAGTTAAACAGTTGATTTGTCCAACAGGAAAGTTGGATGCTGTTGAATGCATAAAATAATTCCTTGAATGCCTAAAATCAACATCTTCAAACTCAAAAATTTATAGTCTCTTCGATGCATGGCAACAGGACAAGAATGACTGAGGATCTCATTTTAGATCCCCGCCAAACTTTGAACAGCAGAAAGTTCTAGACTTATATAGCAAATACCAGAAGAGTATAAACAAAAAAGGAATTCTAGATTCTAGGTTCCATTTGTTGATGCCTATACATTTATACCCGTTGCATAATCTGTGGCTCAATCCATTCTACTTGCATCAAGTAAAAAAACAATAAAAACACACAGCGGGGCTATAACAGTTACTGATAAAGCATATATGCGCTGGTCGTTGAAGAAAAGCTACGGCTTCGTTTTTATGTTACCGGAAAAGCATATATAATAAAGATGAGACCTAATTGAATAGATGAGATAAAGAACACAACTAAATCACATACAACTATAAACACCGCCAATGACGGTGGCAGAGAGCAGGCATTCATCGCTTGGCAACACAACTAAAGAAAGAAAATTCAAGCATCCGTTTAATTCAAAATCAAAAGAGTGCAACATATATTTACCATCCATGGAGGCGCTTGTGGAGGTTGATGGTGTACTCCCTAGTCACAACCTCTTCTTTTCTTCCTTTCGTTTTCTCCACCATTTTTAAATCTTGTACCTACACCTTACCTACATCCACACAAATTAACAACCAAATAAGCCCCAATTCAATCGCAAAAAAAAATACACCATTAATCTTCAACCACGCAACAAAGAAAGATCCTCCATACGTTACTGCATCCATCTTACTTGCGTGTTAAAGGTGGAGAACGAACCTGGGATTTAGAAACTGAAGCGGAGAAAGATGGATGGATAACAGAGGCGCAGAAATGATGAGACGGGGGCAATAAAAAGTTAAAAACCCTAGTCCTCAAGCATTAGGGTTTGCTTGTTTTGTGGGCTTAAGCTACTGGGCCAAATAATATTTACGGCCCAAAATAAATACGGTTTTTTGTACCATTTCTACTGCTTTACAATATTTATTATTTAACGGTGTAAATTACAAAAATGATCCTTGTGGTTTGGTTAAAATAATGGATTTAGTTCCTGGTTTTCAAAAATTGCATAAATGGTCCCTAAAAACACTATTTACTAGCAAAAATGGTTCCCCTTTCTATTAACTATTTTTTTAAATGACGGTTTTGCTCTTTTCTTAATAACAAATTTGGTCCCTCAACTATGTAATTTATTTTCAGTTTTTGTCCTTATCATAAATTTCTATTTTTTGTTTAAATATTAAATGTTAATTTAAATGTTAACAAACTGTCACTTGTCACATTTTTTTTATTTACCACTTGTCATCTTTTTAATTTGTCACGTAATTTGATAATATCTAATTTAAAATTCAATTCAAATAAAATCAAATCTATTATAATTAAACTTAACTAAATTAATAATTAATTCATTAAAACTTTATAAATTCTAAATATTTATTATTAGTATTTTCTATGTCTTTATAAAGATTTATTTTGTTATATATTTTTAAATCAACTCATTTAATATATGGGTATTAACCTGATGAAAATATGATTCAATATACCCTTTGAATTTAAATAAAGATATTATTATACAAAAATCATGCAAGTAGATGGAATCAACTACTCTATATTATAGAAAGCATGTACAAACGATGAAGCGTTCTATTTCAAGTAGAACATAAATAGTGTCCCCTATATTCCCTTCTTTTTAATAGGAATGTTAATTAATTGTTAAAAAACCAAAAGAATTTAATAATTCATTCATTCGGTTTTAAGGTTTGGTTTAGTTGTCTAGGTCTCTGGTTTAAATATTTTGAGTTATATCCTCCAACTTTACATAGGTGATGCCTATCTCAACAATTCTACTTTTCATTTTATTTCAACTTTTAAAGACTCAATTTGGGTTTGCAGTTGGAATAAAAAGTTTAAAACAACTAAAACAATGATTGAATAACCCAATAATTCAATATTTCAATACCCCGAAATCTATTTGGTTCAGTTCTCTGACGGAAAAAAGACATAGAAACATATCTCAACAATTCTACTTTTCAGCCATGTTATCCAATTTAAATCATTCAAAATTAATTATTAGTTATGTTATTTTCCAAATAAAAGTTCTACTCTTTATATTGATTTTTGCATACAAGTAATGAATATATTTACTTCTTAAAAATATACAAACACAGATATAGAAAATGGTTGAAAAATCATATTGTTTGTTTTCCAAAAAGTAAGGTTTTTATCATAAAACATGTGAATTGAAACAAAAAAACATACAATTCATAGAAAAAAAACACATCATATATCAAAGATAAACTCTTAATTATAATTCAGTAAAACATATCCAACCACTTAATATGCATTAAAATGTTTATTATTATCTGAAAACATATTTATGGTCATACAAAAAATCCTTAATGTAAAATTAAGTTTCCAAGAGTGCGGGACAAGAAATAATGAGTCTTTTTCTATTTGTTACGAGGGCTGATCGATGGCATGTAGTTTGAGGAGGTTTGTGTTGAGCCTTTAGAGGAATAATAGAGGGGAGGTGTGGACAAGAACTGAAGTTACTTAATGTCAATTGTTGTGTCCAAACATCCCATTTTTCATAAGAAAAACTCATAATTAGTCTCTTCACTTTATTATAAATTTATAATATACCTCCCTCTTAGTCTTAGACAGTCACAATTAAGAAAAAAAAAAATATCAAATAATAGCATTCCATGTCCAACTCTACACATACCTAACACTCACTGATATGCATATCATATTGGGAAGAAGTAGCAAACTACTGCTGCAAACAATGTCTTGTTATTACTTCTACAATTTATTACTATAAATACCCCTTTGGGATTGGCCAAGACCCAATAAAATTGCCTGTTAAATATTATGTTTGGTTTTGTATCCAAAAACATGTCAACCTGTTAGCAAAATAAATATCGTCAACTATTTTTTCGTCGGTCCTTCAAAGGCTTGTTACATGTCAAACTTTTATCAAGCTCACATTCAGTCCCGATAGTCGAATGCAAGCTTTTCTTGGTTGGGTTTGAGTTTTTTAAGACTTGTATATTTACATGTGTGTGTATGTGGAAAGGTTCAATGGAGAATCATAACGCATCAGAATACCAGTGATCTATTTTATAGCCGTTAGATCATATGATGACATGATTGTAATTTAATGATTGTTTATGCATCACAATGCATCTGGTGCAACATGTTAAGGGTTTTGGGTATAGCATGTATATCTCCTTTCCAAAAATCAAAAAATCATTCAAAAATTTCAATTTTCAATTCCACGAAAAAATTAATAAAAATAACATGATGCATCATCAATATTGCAAATCATAAACAACTCATAGAATCGATCACCAACACAACATAATTGTATTGATGCGCTAGTCAATTTTGAAGATCATAAATAATATAATCGGTTATTCGCCACAACACCGGCATAAGCACCACTGTTGATGCACCACCAACATCACCACAACGTCGTCTGCATCATCTTCGTCGTCATCAATCTATCATCTGCATCACCATGTTCATCGCGTGTTCATCCATATATACATCATCGTGCATCTTCACGTGCATCTTCTTCTTCATCGTTTATCACGTGTTCATCTTCACATAGATCATCATTCATTGTGTGTTCATCTTTCATCGTTCGTCTTTCGTTTATCATCATCTTCATTGTTCATCCATGGTGCAAAATTTCAAATCACAATGGTAGTGGTGGACAACGATGCACAACAACGATGGAGGGGTAAGGGTGGTGGCATTGGCGGCGATGATGCACAACAACAATGGAGTAAGGTGATGGTGGCTTTGGCGGCGATCGATGGAGGGGTAAGGGTGGTGGCATTGGCGGCGATGATGCACAACAACAATGGAGTAAGGTGATGGTGGCTTTGGCGGCGATGGTGGTGGTGGACAATAGCAACAGCGATGTATAACAACGATTGAGGATTTCATATTCAAACCAAAGGACAATAGCTGGCAGTCCTTAACTAGGACCTCCTTTTCCAACCAAAGGACAGTTGGAACAGATTTCATGCTTTCAGCTTCCATCTAGTTGTAAGAGACTGAACACATATGCCTGGCTTCTTTTATAATACAATCTTCAGGAATAGAACTGTAAAAGATGAAGTTGTCTTCAAATTTTCGACAGAGGTCTCAAAAGTTTAGCGATAAACTTAAGCCAAAAACTACAAACATGTAAGCTAGTAAAATAATACGTAGGTAGTTTAAGCAAAAGAACCGATCCCTTGTTTGTTAAATGGCATGTCGGAACTATGCTATACCTCAACGGTTCAACAAACATGTTGGAACTTGCAAAATGGATCTAACAATTAATGTACTTTACAAAAGTTCAAATGGGTCAATCAACTGGGTTGAACTTCTGGGATTCACATCTCCGATCCGAACAGGGGTCCCCCAATGAAGCAGCAGATATATGGTGTATCTTGAATCTATCATTTGGAAATAGATGATCCATTGCTACTCAAAATTTCTAGGTTCTTACAAGTACTCTGAACACCGACTCTATGACTTTGATGAAGTGCGTGAATATCTCCAAATGCAGAAAGCCAAAACTATCACACCAACCAATCCAGCTTGAACCTATAGCCAAAAAAAAAAATTTTGACAGAAGTTCAAAATTTTAGGCACAATTCAACTTTCAAGGTCAGAAATAATATCTTCTATATTTGAAGCCTGCTTCAAACCTTTTTTTCAATGGCAAACACACACACACCCTAAATTATTTACACCTTTTCCTATACCACACCCTTGTCGCCAGTCAGTACTTGAACCCTCAACTGTTGGGTTGGGGCGCACATTGGATCCCGCTAAGCCAAAGGCCTCTTTTGCTTCCATCTTAATTCTCAAACCATGTTTTCGACTTGTAGCCTTTCTTACCAAGTTTTATATCCTAGAGGTCACTTTCACATCACAAGTTAAATCTCCTTTTTTCTTGGTAGGGACCTAAGAGAAATAATTGCATTGTTGAAAACTCTTCCTTAAAAATACCCCAACGTTATACATTATTTAACAGATGAAAAAGCAGAGGACTACAAAAATACATGACATCACTCTTGGTAAAAGTTAGGGTGCAGGATGGTGAGTATGCAAGCCGAGCTACTTGTGAGCTTGACTCCTCAAAAGCTCAAGTTAAACAAGATTGACCTCGATACATTAAGCTAGTTTAAGCTCACGAGTCTGGACAAATTTATGTGTAATTACATAGAAACAAGTAATAAATTAACATACGATACATAATTATTAATTATATAATACATATGTAATAAACAAGTCCACCCATCCAGAGAATGAGGCTGTCAGTCACGAGACCTTTACACTCGGCGCAGGCACATAAAAATGATGCTACAAATTAAATAACTTACCTTTGCATCAGTCACGATAGACTTAAGCAATCTAAGATGAGAAGCCTGAGGCATCAGAATTACTAGAGTGTACTGTCTTTTGCAAGGGAAAGGTAGAATCCTCTGCAGTGCTAGTTGAGCTGTCGCTGGCGTTAAGATTTTTTTAGCATCCAAGCGACTGTCATCTTGCACCTGCATATAAGCAATCACCAAGTATTACTAGAAAGAATTACGCAAATAGTTACTGGGGAATAAATTATTGTGAACTGGTGATGCTGGGTCAGAGTGCAGGCTAAATGTAAAATGGTGTTGCTTTAGTTTATATTTTAAAACAAGCAATCGATCAGTCACCAAAAGTAAAATTTTATTCAACATAATCTTCATTTCAAAGTTCAAACCAGTCAACGCATGATAGAACTAGTACTACATGACATCCAATAAAAAAGATAGACCACATGTGACTTTTTAAGTCAGTCGAGTTGCTTTGTAGTTCAAAAACAAGGGATATATTTTCTTAGTACAAAAATGAAAGTGAACTACATAAAGATTATTAACTCTCTGGATATAATAGGGAAAGATTTGTGTCAATTTTGGATATGAAAAGTTGAATAGCTAAAATAAAAAGCTTAGGTTGCGTTTAGTTAACGAAAACTAGTCATTTTTCAATTTCAGTTTTCAAGTTATAGTTTTTAGGAAAAAACAAGGGATTCTATGAAAAATGAAAACTTGTTTAGATGATGAAGTTTTAGTTTTTAGAAAAATAAGATGAGTGATTATAAAATAAAAAAATAGGATAGGTGATGGAAAAGTAAGAGAGAGAAAGAGAGTATTATAAAGAAATAGGGTAGGTAATAGAAAAGTAAGAGAGAGAATATGAAAAGTGGTATTTTAAAAAGTGAAATGAAAATTTATAAAATTGTTGTTAAGTAAACAAGTTTTTATTTTTGTTGAAAAGTAAGATGAAAATTTTGAAAATTTTCGGTAACTAAACGCACCCTTATTTTCTGAAAGGGCCAGAAGTATATGCAATCAATCTCGCACTTGTAACCAACACCGTTCAAAGCAAGAGACATGCATGTTATTACATCAACTGACCTTGAAATAAATGGACAAGACTAATGATACTTTTGTTTGATATTAAATTGGACATGATCATAAAATTAAACCCACATCATACATGATGTGTTTTACAATTTTGAGCACAAGATATTTCATTGGCACCCCTTCATTTAGTCATTGACATGCAGTAATACTGGTTCGAGGGGAGAGGACGTTTAGGAGAATAAGATCATAAGATTGCACACATGCTAAGATTAACAGTTCATGAATAAACACACTCGAAGGTGAGGATATTATCCTTCAATTCTACGATTGTAACAATAAAGAACATTTGAATTGTTCGGTATTTTCATTGAAAAGTATGCTCGATGATGAAGACCTGTTTTGGACTTCAGCGTATTCGTATTCAAGTTTTTCAATTTCAAGTGTGTTTTGTTGTTAGGCTTGGTTTCTCAAGAGATTGTTTAATCTACATTTCTTTGTATCAGTGGTAGGTAGCCTGCCTCCCTCACTGTTTCATCTTGTCTGGACTTTATTTCAATTGGATGACCCACATAAAGTTCAAATTTGCATTAAAAAAGCAGCAAGCAACATGGGATAAACAGCATGAAGACAAACTCACCGCAAAAGAATGGCCAACATCCCCAGAATAGATCCTAGATTGATAGCTGTGCAATATCCGATCAAGCCACCAGTAATTCTCCTGAACAACCATATTTTAGCACTGGAGTATTCAGTTTACAGAAACCAGAACCATATCAACAGAAACAAGGACAAGTTGTAGAATCCATGACCGCTTAGGACCTTAGGTTCATAACTAATAACCTAATTCGCCATGTTCACTTTTTTTTCTAAACAGAGAAGAGCAGAAGATCCATTCCCAAAGGCAGATGCCTCATGCCAGTTTTGTTATCAAATAAACCTATCATTTTTTATCTATATATTACTGTGGATTTTCCAACATGTAGTAAAATTGGGTTTACTAATGGTTTCCGTTCTTGAGTTTACTGAAGATGAAAGTTTTTTTCCAGAGTACCATTAAGTAAAAGATAATCATGGTTGACCAAAAAAACAATCTCTTTATTCTTCTGGAATGGAAATAGTATGAGTAATGTATGCTGGTTTCAATCAGAAGTTCACCTGTAATCCATTTTCATGGGCCCGCTGTTCAATCTCAAGTACTGTTGATATATCTGCATCTGAAGGTCCTTCCTCCTGAAGACGTAGTATCTCGTCTAAAGCAAGATCAACCTGCAGGAGAAGTTACAGGATGAGGGAAAATTTTCACGACTGTTTTTTTAAGAACAGAGATGAGGGATGTCAAGACACATACCAGCGCTAGAGCTACACCTGGATCACAAGAAAAGTTTACACTAATATCACCACGAGCATTACCAACTCGTGAAGGTTTGTTGCCGCCAAGAAATACAGACACGCCAGCTGAGTAGATCTGAAAAGCAGACAATATTAGAGCAGTAATTTAGCTGAGGAATGAATTTAGGAAAAAGAGTTACACATGAAACATATAAAAACAAACCTGTCCATGTTTGAAGCGGAGCACCTGAATTATTTTTGCTTCCAAAAGCTTGCTCAAAAACCCAATGAAGTGAATGTCTTCCATCTATCACGAAAAAGAAATCTTACTATAGTTAACAAGAAAGGTCACCAGGTTATCATGAGCATAGCTTTTAATAAAGAATCAACAAGGTACATACCATATTTTCATTCTTTAATTCAACAGGAAAGCACAGCTGAACAGAACACTGTGCTTCCACCATGGGGCTGTGAACAACTTCTCTACAAGAAACGACATGTATTAAATGGACATGTTTGTTGTTATTAGGAGTGAGAGGGAACAAAAAAGTTCCTGAATGAACTGAAGTTACAGTTTTGGGCTTGAGGAATGGAATTCATTTAGATTGTTCAGATGGCAGAAAACATGTATAAACCTAATTATGGTCGTGGGGAAAGTAAATGGCAAGCCTTTGAGGTCATCACGAACGTATTTTAAAATTGGTTCAGATGGTCTCGGAATTCCACCCTGCATTGGAAGTCCAGAACACATCACACAAATATATTTCCAAAAGTTACAATAGAAGTGCAATCCAACTCACCAAATATTGTAATATCAAAGGCCTTGCAATATCAGGATCAATATTCCCAACAATTACCACAGTGAAAGTTGATGGGTCCTTGAAACATTTGTTGAAATATTCACAGGCTTTAAATGGATCCACTTTTCGGAGATCGCTAATTCTTCTTGGCTGTGGAATTACAGTGACCATGAGTTGTAGTAGGCGAACCAAACTAATTATATGTAAAGCAATCCTGCCTACCCTGAAAAAGTAGGAATTCCCGTAATTAAGCTCCCTCACACGGTTTGCAAAGACGGTATATGGATCTCTTTCTTGAGCATTAACCGACTCCTCTGACATTTGCATTACGATCTTGATGTCCTCTTCCCCGGGTACAACGACTGTTGCGAACAGTTGATAGACCAGCTAGCAAGATACATAGTCATAAAAAGTAAAGATAAATAAGAAAACTTACAAAGCAACCTGGGAATGATAACAAAAGGGAAAAATATATTATCAGTAGAAAAGCAATAGGTTTTATTTGTACTTGCAGTTGCAAGTAGAAAGGGTTTAGAATACATCAATATAATAAAGAATTATTTCAACATTCCTCTTCGAAAAGATGGCCTGATAATCATACTGCAAAATGCAACCCTCTAATTTACTTCCTACTTCTGTTAATTAGTAATAGTTTAATCATTTAAATTCTCTGCTGCCCTGTGGCCCAAAGATTCTTCATCACATATTTCATCAATATATGACAATCAGCTACAAGATTTAGCTCTCTTACTCCCACCATCCTCACAAGTTACCGCTCCTTGCAACAGAGTTTGGCATAAGTAATAGTTTAACAAATTTAGAGTTTCTTAAATATGAAACCACAAGACTTCATGTAAGGGATGGCATTGGTGAAGAACAAATGTAGCCACATTACACACTGCACACGGTCAAGGTCTTAAACTGCATCACAAACAACATAACAATTTTAAGGAAGTAAGAGTCTCTGCTTGAAACCTTATCGAGATTCTAAGGAATTGCAAATTAGTTCACTTATTTTCCTTTCGTATTTGCATGGTCTTGACGCTACAAAACGTAATCATAATATACATGTAGGTAACCGATAAGCAACATAGATGATTATTAGAACAAACCTGCAAGGCAGTTTCCAAGTCTGTAGGTGAACAGTCACCATAGAAAGTTCTCATATACGCTCCAAGCTTTGTACCAATTTCAGCTCTCTTGCCAGCAAGCATATCCAGCAGCACTGATGGTCTATAACCAAACACACCAATTTCTCCAGCAATGGTGGAACCCATTGAACATGAGAAGTATTCACTTTCTGGAAGTTCAGATAAACCTCCATATGCGAATCCTGTGAACAAAACCTGTTCAACAGAAGTGCAGAACATATCAATTACACTCATACAAAAGTTCATTTTCCAAAAGAACGGCCCCCCTTGGCAAGACTGCAAGACTCGTAAGATCAACTGTAGCTTCAAGAAGAAAACCACCAGATTTATGGTGGTCCCAACAATAAGACCAACAAACTACCTACTTCACAAATCACAACTTTAACTGCATCCAGAAACAACTGGATTAAGTGTCATTTCAACTTCAGCCTTTAGCAGCTGAAGCCTGAAACTACCTTTATTTGAGAACCCAAATTCCATGGGTAGATAAATTAATTAATATAGTGCACCATCATCCCATGGGTACACACAGCTTCTGTTGTGTGATAATTTAAAGATCAGAGATGCAAAGGGAAACCCTTGTGGCATCTAGCCCAATAGTACAAGTGATGGGAGGGGAACACCTGGTCGCATCTAGTGATCACTAATCACTGTTGGAGACACTCGGGATATATATTTGTTCATTTAGGTCAAGTCTATGTTGGCCAGTACCTCAAGAGGGACATGTGTCCTCACAACTGATAATAAAGACTAAAATGACCCCCTCACAAGAGAAACCATATGGGAAATTTGGACTCAGCTTTTAGCATGCCCTTATCAGATTTTTCATACCATGTTCAAGTCATCGATCAGCAGTGTAAATTTGACTGCCAGCTAGATGTATCAACTGCTTATTAAACCAGGGACTTGATACATATTTCCTTCTATACCAAATTACCATTCAGACCATTCCAAGCTTATACTAAACCAAAGAGAAGAAATTTGGATCATAAAGAAAATGTAGTGCTGTCGATGAAGATGAGCAAACCAGCTTTTAGCATGCCCTTATCAGATTTTTCATACCATGTTGTACAAGTCATTGATCAGTGTAAGTTTGACTGCCAGCTAAATGTATACAACTGCTTGGTAAAGCAGGGACTTGATACTTGATACATGTTTCATGGTGGTATTTTCTATAAAGATCCAAATCCAAAGAACGGCATTAATTGGTCACTGTCTCTCATATAAATTGAAACAAGCAGTTGTGATGCTCTAGTAGCAAGAGGCAAACCACAAAACAATTCTGCAAAGCACTAATGTAATTTTCTGCCAACTATATTTCACTTGAAGAAAGTAACAACAAATAGCATTTAGCTAGAAAATAAAAAATATCTATAAACTTAAATACATGACTCTAACTCAATTTTATTTTGATAAACATACCATTTTTTTCTGATCACCTCTAAGATAAAGCTACAATCAATCTAATATCCAAGAACTATTATAAGGAATAAGTTAGGTGCCAACATTAAAGAAAACAAGCTGTAAGACCATATACTGTATGATTATAGCAATTTATCTATATTGGCTGACTGACCCATCTGAAATAAATAATATACTACATCAAGCCCTAATGCTTAAAGCTAAACCCACGGCGAGACATAATCATGTAATACTTCTCCACAATTACTATTCCATAAAAATACTTTACCACATATATAAGCACTGTAAATCTGTGATCATGCCAGTATTTTTATGTGGAAGGCATGTCACAGTTATGCTCCAGGTAAAGTTCTATAAGAACAAAAGAATAAGACTACCAAATATGCAGTTCATAACTAAAATCTACTCATCATCTCCATCAATACGAAATGTGCATATACAAGTTTTTCGAAAAATATTGGATGCACCATTACAGACCTGGTCTTCAAGGAAGTTTGTGCACTTATAGCAAACTCGCATGCCATTTGATAGAATTAGCTCAGTGGCTCCAATATTGGAATATTCAGACTCCTGCACTACATTCCTGTAATTAGAAAAATATGGCATACATTAATTTACCACAGAATGTCAATAAATGAGAGATGAATGTCAACTTGAACCAAGTGGACTGCAATGCTCCTTGGCCAAATTGAGGTCAAGATACTTCATGAGCATTGAGAAGTAAGTATGTAATAGGCATTATACAAGAATGTACAAGGCAATGATACTAAGGTGTGATCCGTGTGAATGCTAATAGTATATTGCAGTCACAGCATCTCACATAATTGGATTTTATACAGGTCAGGTGTGAATTTGTGTGTTTGTATTTTCAAATTCTAACTGCCTTAATTGATATTGCAAATTCAGATGTGTTGTGAACCAGATGTGGAAACACAATAAAATCAGTTAATAGATGCCTGAGGTGAATAAGAGGAATTTTGGTTACCCCTAAATATCTCTGCGAATGTGATTATATCACCAAGTAGAAAATCAAAGCCCCAGGTCAGGACTAACTCCTAAAGAGGTTGTAACTGTGAGTTTGTTATTTGCATTCATTTACTATAATATTATTGAAGTTAAGTTTCACTTAAAAGAGAGCAAAATCCATCACAAGGTTTTGATGATTTGTCATTGCAATATGAAGATGAAGATTGAAAAGTTCCGAGGTAGGCCTACCTTATAATAAGTTCATCTGATTTTATGATCAGACATGGAAAGCTAAGGTTAACACTATATAGCGTTAGCGTGATATAACCTAAGATGATATAGAAACAAGACACACAGGGAAAACTCTGAGCCTGGTTCATATTTACATGTGGGTCACTTAATGAGGATACCATAGCTTCAGGAAAAAAAACGACATGAGACTCCAACATATAATTATTTTCATACATACATGAAAAGAAAATCCACATTACTCTTACTGTCCATACTGCGTCATGAAAATTTTAAACAAAGCAACAAACCAATTCACTGCATTCAAGTATGGATGGGGTGATCGTCACATAAATACACGAGAAGAGGTGAGAAGGAGCTTGTGATATTTGGAAGGAAAAAAAAAAAACAAGTTTGTAGTATAATCTACCCAAAGGGACGTTAAAGCATACAATAACTCACAGAAATTATGTCACACGTTAAATTGCATGATGATGAAATTTACCCAGGGTTTGGCTTTGAAGTAACAATTTCTTCTGGGATATGTTCTTCATCCCAAGGGGAAATATTTCTGTCTTCCTCAAGTGAATTTATCTTTAACACAGCAGCTTTGAGATTTTCCACCGTTGCAGCAGCTCGAGGCTCAATTGCTTTTATGACACAACTGTGTGTAGTACGAAAATTTTCTGAATACTTGGATACCTCAGATGCAGATATGTCTACAGCATTTAAAAAAAAAAAAAAAGTAAAGCCACCATTTGCATTAAGCATTACAAGTTGGTTACCTAAGACCAGAACTAGAAATCAATGATACTAACAACTTACGGGGTAAAATAGTTTTCTGAAGCTGTGCCTCGTACTCAATTCCAACAACAGGTTCATTGCGAAGAAAATGCTAAAAGTAGAACACAAAAGAATTAGACAATGGAAAAACTAATCAAACTACATAGAGAATGATGTGAAGGCACTGCTGGAATACATGTAAATATTCCTCCCGTAAACTGGTTGACTGCACTTGGTCGCGCTCCAAGTATGCAGATTCAATTTCTGACATCATTGATGCCCGTGCAACAGATATTTCGCGCTCAGAAAACCCATGTAGCCGCACCCTAGCAATCTGAAAGAAAATACATCAATTAATGAAATAGAATCACACTCGAAGATAAAGATGGATTCAAACCTCAATGAGCATTGATTCCAAGGCATTCAGAGTCCCCTTTTCTTTACAAGATGAAGTCATTATATAGGCCTTAATTGGAGAAACAACCACATCTGCAGCAACAGAGCATGAAAAGTAAGGCGGATCCTTCTTGCGTGATATTTTAAAGAATCGTTGGTTCATTGCATGGTAAAACATGGCTTCAACAAGTAGATTCCTGTAATCCTTTACAGTCCTCAGATCGTCCACTGGTGACTTGCAGCTGATCATGACTGCTGACTGTAACAATGTCAAACAAAATTATATTACATAAAATGTGCATGTCACCAACAAACATATTCTATCAGTATTATACAGATTTATTACATTGGAGACTGTAGAACACTAACCCCAGCAGCTTCAGATTCCACAAAACAAGAAATACGAGGTTCCTCGTGAGAAGGGACTAGAAATCTAGGTATATCCACGTAATCATTTGCTGAAACTTTACTACTGAAGTGAGTGTTTATTAATTCGACAACACTCTGCCAGAGAGAAAGGGGGAAATAAATGGTTAATAATAAATAGCTCTAATGGAAAGGAAACGCCAACAAATTTGGCTTTCTGTCTCTCATTTATGACAAGCAAACACTTATATCATTCTAACCTTTGTATCAGAAAAGTCTCCAACAGCAATAACAGCCATATTCTGCAAATGGTACCATTTGGTATAAAATTGCTTCACAATATCAGGAGAGGCTGTCCGGATCACCTTCTCTAATCCAATTGGTAAGCGCTCAGCATACTGCAATTAAAAATTGAGATTTAAAGAGAAATATTTTGAGATAATGAAGTAAAAAACAGCAGTTAAAGCAAACTATGACCAATTACCACAATTTAATAACCAATACTAGAACTCCCAGCAGTAACTATCAACAAACATGTCTAAGAATCCTGGAAAATATGGCAAAAAGAACAATGAACATGCAGTGAAGAAAACACTCTCATCTCTCTGTCTCTTTGAACATTTATGTGTGTCTCAGTATGACCATGTGTGTTTGTGCACATGCAAAGCTTTTAATAAATGTTCTTCGGTGCATACCACAGTGAGGTTTGTCCATTGGTTGAAAAAAACAAACAAACATCAACTAATCTTGGATATTGCAAGGCAAAGATAAATATCAGAGTTTATGACAATTTATTATTAGAAGTGACAAATCAACATGCTATGTATATTATTAACTAATTACAGATTACAGAAAATTTTCGCTCCTTGCACAGAGCCACATACACGTGTATGATACACAAACAAACAATTAACACAGATGCATGAGGTGATGAGGAGAGAGCCTGAGAGGACTTGAGCAACCACTAAAAAGATACAGAGATTCATATTTCAGTTAATATGACAGACCTTTGAACCTTCCATCATCAAAAGCCAATGTGCATCCTGCATCCTGCCATTGGCATTCCTGTTTGCTCTATACTCTTCCATAACGGCACCTCTTTCTTTTTCCAGATCCTCTGCTGATACTCGAATCTGCATACGCCAAAAATATTAAAAACTTGTAGAAAAGAATAATGATCTACATCATATATATTCATTTGTACCTCTGAACTAAATTCTGCGAGGACTGAAATGGCTTGAGATAGCAGCTCAGGTTTGTCAATAGGAACAAACAACTCATACACCGTTTCATCAGCTGACGTAACTGCATTCTGACAAGCACCAAACTCTGCTCCAATGCTTTCAAGAAATTTTACTATATCATGATTTGTGTATTTCTTAGTGGCACTGAAAGCAAGATGCTCAACTATATGAGCAACTCCCCGCTCTTCTTCCTCTTCCAGAACTGAACTGTCATGCATTAAGATGCTCAGCTAATCAAAGAATTTAACAAGAAAGAATAATGCAGGGGATCCAAATCCAATTTTCGATTGATACACAAAATAACTGTGGCAACTGTTCATGTATGTTTCAAGTTTCAATTGACTCAAAACTTATACTTCTGGAAAATAAGGCTGATATCTCATGCCAATGTCAAAGCTATACCATTAAGGGTTCCAACAATCCTCCCAAGTCTCGAGTTCTGAAGATCACTCCACCCCCCCCCCCCCAAAATGTCATTGCATTAAGAAACCTTGGATATATACTTTTAGGCAGGTTCCCTGCAGGCAAGCTCATAGATTGTGTACCCTTTAGCTAAACTAGAACATGAGGTCAATGCAGGAGTTCCTAGGAAACTGGATAAACTATTCGATTTATTTATTGTCTTACAAGTATATTTGACTAACAAAGTTCTATGTTTTGATTAGGAGGCTTGACATTTGCTGTATCTTATGGGGTTTATAATTTAATCACCATTGCCGCATAGAGGCCATCATAGGACTACCCGCTATTGGGGACGGACCGACGGACCCCTTGGGACTTGACTGTGACTGTGAGAGTGTCAGTCACCCATACAAATGTGAAAAAAAGGAACATCCCCCAACCCACCATCAGGAGAGGTCAATTCAAGCAAACACCAAGTATACAACCTCTGCACAAATCAATCAATTTTACACACACCAAGGTTGTGCATGGATTATGATATTATGAAGTGTGGCCACTCGTTATGGAACCACCAAGTGTATATGATTAGGGTGTAATTCAAGTCAGGTACACATTACAATGGCTCCGGTACATACATGGATCATCCTAAACCTGAACCATAGTATGAAGGCAATGTAATCTTTATATACACGTCTCTCAGTGGACATTCATACTTCAGCACAAATTTGATGTGTGTACAACTTGCAATTATGTATAGGAAAAAAGAAGGTATGTATGGTTCAGTTGTTGACGTCCATATTATCAGAACACTTTTACTGCAATAAAAAGTAAATAATAAGGCACGTACTTTAAATCATGTGAAATTCAGGCAAACCAATCAGCAAAACATAAATCACTGATGACTCTGCAATCTCATGTATGTCAGAAAAGCTAAGACAAATATGGCTCCTACATAATATCTAATCTAACTAATGAACCATGCATTGCAGTGGCGATTCATGGAAATTAAGTAATATGTCAAACCACACATGTGATTTCTGAAACAATTCCTATTGCATTTCGTAAACTTGCATGCTATACATCAACTTTTTAAGTGCTAAGTGTTGAGAATATGTCGGGTCATAACAGAGAAGTGAGAGAACAAAAACGGTTTTCAGCAAAAGGTCATAAGTGATAAGTGCATGTGACTTGCATCTTTTCCCTAATTGGCTAACCATTTAATTACCAGCTACTACGCATCGACCAAAGCAAGTAGTCTGCCAACTTTCATCCTCATCACTTTCCAACCAATGCATTAAATTATCAAATAGCATCTTTCATATGGCTAGAGAAATTAACAGATAGATTTATCACCACATCAAAATGCAAGGGCAGCAACCAGTACCTGATCAAACATTAAATGTACCCTCAACAACAATTAAAAGCATTGGGTTCAGATGCATACATTTCTGTAGTAAAGTAAAGCCTTAAATTGAAGCATTCACCAGAGAAAACCAGCAACCAAAAGCTTTTTAAAAACTGATGCCCTCGTTGGTAATAACTATATTAAATTAAAAAATACAAATATACTTTTAGTTGACCAGAAAAAAGATGAAATCAGTAAAGTAGGTACGATTAAATGCAATTCAAACAAGTATATAATTAATGCATAACCAAATATTACTGGATACAAACCAAAACTAACACAACTAAATCAATAGGCGATACGGCAACATTATGCTGAAACCCTCAAAATTCAACAGTAAGAATGCTTCGCACCAAAGTAATGAACAGCAAACGGCTTAAATCATTCAAAGACATAATGATAATTAAAAGAAAAACAACACAAATTGCAAGTAAAATTAAGCTGCAATCAGTAACAATTCAGGCAATTTACCCGACTTTCACGGCGAGTGCGAGCGCAGCTCTCATTTTAGGCTTCGAATTCAATCGAACATAGTAAGTAAGTCCGTTTTCGAGTTTTCCGTAGTCCGCACCGTACGGAACATCAGATAAAACCTCGTCATAATTCAAGTCCACCATTTTCAGTGACCTAAATCTGTGCTTCTTAACAATCTCCGATGACGTCTCCGCCGGCAACAAATCCATCTCTACTTTCTCTCTCACGTACAAAAACACGGTTTAAATAGCTCCCAATTTTCTGTTGCGGAGAAAAATGAGACCCGAATGAAAGATCCGCAACGATGCCTGTGTTTTATATAGAGGCGGTCAAGTTTCGCCACGTGGACGTCTGGTTACTCCCTTTCCAGTAAAAGTTGTCAAACAAGGAAGAGCATACGTCAAATCTCCAAACCATCTACGTGTCTGTTGCTTACTGGATACAGTGTCATCCATACAGTAATTGTCAAATTCAACGACGGAACTAGATAAATTTTTTTTATAGACCTCGGAATGACGGAATCTAAATACCCAAGAAAATTGGATTGTTTACCGTTCTTTTAAATTTTTTTCTAACTTCGAAAATTTCGAGTTGACTGATAAAGATTAATGACAACCCAAACAAGTAAAAGCTATAATTTTATTAACCGTTACAAACTAAAATAAATTACATTTTTTCATTGTTCTATATGAGTTTTTATCTTTCAAAATGGGCTACTACATCATCGTTCGAAACCCTGGTGCAAACACAACAGTCATTCAATCATTGTTTAATTAAATAAAACAAATGCGACTTAGGTGTCGTTTGATTTGGAAAATTTAAATAACTCATTTAAGATTTGGATTTAGAATTACTCTCATGTCATGTTTGGATACAAAATAAAATGAAATAATTTACCTTGATTTAGCATTTTATATTTCTCACTTTTTCATCTTTCATATTTCATCCATCCCCTAAATATTTTAAAACTCTATCATTTTGAAATCCATCATTTTAAACTAGTTTATCAACTCACGTTATGCGATAATTTTTAATAAATAAATGGTTAGATAAAATGTATATAAACTTAAAACTAAATCATATAATGTTAATTTTTATAAAAAAAGTAAAACAAAACTACAATTGTTTGTCATATATAAATTATTTATCGATTTTTTAAATATTCATTAACACTTATTATTTTTTAATATTCTTTTAAATTTTTTATTTCAAAATTTATACAACGCACATATTATGTGAATAATTTTTTAGTAAATAATTGGTTAGATAAAATATATGTAAACTTAAAGTTAAACCATATAATGTTAATTCTTATATAAAATAAAATAAAACTATAGTTATTTGTCATGTATACAGTTTATTTATGTTTTTAAATATTCATGAATAGTAGTTGCTTTTTACATTCTTTTAAATTTTTTATTTCTAAATTTATATATATCTAATCGATATAATATAAAATTTAGGGTAAATTACAAATTTCGTCCCTGTGGTTTATAGCAAATTACGGATCCCGTCCCTCTATAGAAGAAATTACAAATTCGATGTCTGTGGTTAACATTTTGTTACGGATTTGGTCCTTTGACGGGTCATTTTTTTAAAATGACCATTCTACCCTTGAGATTATTATAAATATAGGTAATTAACTCTATTTTAATTAATAACTAAATATTTTTATAATTTAATAAATAAAAAAAAGATTTGTGCAAATCCTTTCCTTTCCCAACCCAGATTTATTCCTTCTCTCTCACACATTCCATCACACACACACATAATTTCTTCTTGCTCCTATACGTCGTCCAAATTGAGAGTGATGTTAAAGCTGGTAGATCTTTGAGTGAAATAATAATCACAGATCCAATTTTGGGAGAACTACAATCATTTTATCATTTGTGTTGCTAGTGGATAATGATCCAGTATTTTGGTGCCCATATCTCGTTTGCTAGAATTGTTAAGGCGTATGCCGATTGCTACTGCTCAAAGCATTGGTCTTTGGTTCATACGAAAAGCACAACCTAATTTCCTAACAGCAACATTCCTAAGTAGGTCTGTCAAGAATAGCAGCATCGATTTACTTGTTCTTGGGTCAAAATTCTTGTCACAAAGGGGATTTTGAGAGGATAAAAGGTAACTACGATGAAAATTTGAGGTCGGTCGTGGGCTTCTCTGATTACTGTCTGGTCCATGAAATACATGTCGTTCCTTTGAAACCTTCGCTTTGGACCTGTCGTCACCATCACCTTCATTCGTCATCCTCATTCACATCGTACCACTACCTTTTTACCACCATCGAAGCACCACTGGTCGACATTTGTAGATCTAGTTTCGAAGGAACTTGATAGCGGGGACGACCGGAGGAGTGTGCCGATCAGGATGGGGATGCAGGGCCGACCAGAAGCCAAACTCTATTGCAGAGCAGCGCCGACCAGAAGCCAGACTCTACTGCAGAGCAGCGCCGAGCCGCCGACCAGAAGCATTGAGGCCGGAGTGCCGATCAGAAGGGGGAGGAGAGCAACGCCGACCAGAAGCCAAAACTCGATAAAGAAGGGGCGAGCAACGATGGACGCAAAAGGGGAGAGCAACGATGATGGTGAGGCCGAGGGGGGGGGGGACTGGAGGAGTGCAACGATGATGGACGTAAATAGCTTTGTTTTACATATAATTGTTTTCTCTCTCCTCTATAAATTACAAACTCATATAATTACTTAAGTAAAATCTTTATAACTTTTTTAAATAATAAAATATTTTGGATTTTCTTTTAAGTTATTAAAATAGAGTTAATTACCTATATTTATAATAATCCCAAAGGTAGAATGGTCATTTTAAAAAAAATGACCGGTCAAATGACCAAATCCGTAACAAAATGTTAACCACAGACATCGAATTTGTAATTTCTTCTATAGAGGGACGGGATCCGTAATTTGCTATAAACCATAGGGACGAAATTTGTAATTTACCCTATAATTTATTTTACATCAAACATAATGCTTATATATATTTTATAATAAATAAAAGACTAAACTACATAAATGGTCCTTGTGGTTTATATGGAATTACGGTTTTAGTCCCTGAAAGAATTTTATTACACCAGAAGTCCCTAAAATCAGAAAGCTGTAACATTTTGGTCCCTGAAACTAACGACCGTTAACTTGAGCCGTTAGTTTCAGGGGCATTTTTCGTCTTTTTGACTTTCAAGGACCATTTATGTAATTTTCAAACTTTCAGGGACCATTTATGAAATTTTCATACTTTTCATATATATTTATCATTTCTTTTTTATAAATTAATTATCCAAATATAACATTTTATTTTTCATTCCTTTTGTTTTAATCATTAATTTTATTTGTATGTTTAGTGTTATTATTAATGTTAGCTTTTATATATTACTATAATTATTTATTTCAGATTATTAAATAATATACCTGGTTCATTTTTTTCAATTATTTTTTCCATTTAAGAAAAGTATAAATAAAAACTAGTTGTAGTTTTTATCGTTCGGTTAATCTAAAATCGAAATGATTTATTTCTTTTCTTCATTCAAAAAAAATTCAAAATAACAAAACGTGTTGAAGCTTTTTTCGTTTGGAAAAAAAATATAATCAAAATGCTTCGTAGAGTCTTCATAGCAAATTCTTAATAAAAATTTTTAATTCTAAATGGTTTGAAAAAATCAAGAATTGTAACGGTTTGTTGCTTTTTAGTCAAATAAACTAAATTCCAAATGGTTTGTTGTTTTTATTGAAAAAATTGAAATTGTATTGATTTTTTTATCTACGTTTAATTAAAAATCAGAATGGTTCTTTTGTTTGAAAAAAATCAAAAATCATAATGGTTTACCGTTTTTGATCAAAAAAATTAAAATCAAAATGGTTCGTCATTTTCTTTTATCAAAAAATATGTAATACTAGATGGTTATCGTTGTTAAAAAATCAAAAATCATAATGCTTCATTATTTTTTGATCAAAAAAATTATCAAAATGGTTCATCGTTTATTTGATCTAAAAAACAATATTGGAGTGGTTCGTAAATTTTTAATTAAACGTAGATAAAAATCAATACAATTTCAATTTTTTCAATAAAAACAACAAACCATTTGGAATATAAATTATTTGACTAAAAACCGATGGACCGTTCCAATTCTTGATTTTATCAAACCATTTAGCATTAAAAATCGTTATTAAGTATTTGCAATGAAGAAACTACAAAGCATTTTGATTATATTATTTTTCCAGATGAAAAAAGCTCCAACACGTTATTTTGAATTTTTTTTATGAATGGAGAAAAGAAATATATCATTTCGATTTTAGATTTTCCAAACGAAAAAACTACAACTAGTTTTTATTTTTCTTAAATGAAAAAAACAATACAGAAATATTTGGATTCTCAATAAATAATTAAAAAAAATGAACCAGGTATATCATATAATAATCTTAAATAAATAATTATAGTAATGTATATAACAAAAATAACACTAATAATAACAATAAACATACAAATGAAATTTAATGATTAAAACAAAAGGAATAAAAAATAAAATGTTATATTTGGATAATTAAGTTTAAAAAAGAAAGAAATGAATATATATATATATATATATATATATATATATATATATATATATATATATATATATATATATATATATATATATATATATATATGAAAAGTATGAAAATTTCATATATGCTCCCTGAAAGTTTGAAAATTACATAAATGGTCCTTGAAAGTCAAAAAGACAATAATGCCCCTGAAATTAACGGCTTTCAGGGACCAAAATATTACAACTTTTCGATATATATATATATATATATATATATATATATATATATATGAAAAGTATGAAAATTTCATATATGCTCCCTGAAAGTTTGAAAATTACATAAATGGTCCTTGAAAGTCAAAAAGACAATAATGCCCCTGAAATTAACGGCTCAAGTTAACGGCCGTTAGTTTCAGGGACCAAAATATTACAACTTTTCGATTTTAGGGACTGCTGGTGTAATAAAATTTTAGGGACTAAAACCGTAATTTCATATAAACCACCGGGACCATTTATGTAATTTAGTCTAAATAAAATGTTATAAACGAAGATCTTATTAGTATTCTATTATGTTTACTTTTTAATTATTTAATATTGTTTATAAGAATTGTAATAATTTTTAATAATATATTAATAAGTTTTAAACAACTAATATATTATTAAGAGTAAATTATAGAAATGGTCCCTGTGGTTTGATCAAAATTATGGAAATCGTCGCTGGTCTTTAAAAATTACATAAATGGTCCCTCAAAACACTATTTACTTGCATATTTGGTCCCTCCATCTGTTGAATTTTTCTAAATGACGATTTTGCCCTTATTCTCAAATTCAATTTTGGTCCCTATAGTATTTAAGTTATGGTTTTAATCATTTTTATTTTTATTTTTTGTTTTTGAATTTTAAAAGTTAACTTAATAAAATATAATTTAATAATTTTATTTAATTGCTTTATTATTAATGCTCTTGTATATATTTATTTATATTACATTTCATTTTTTTACATGGTTATACATTTTTATATTTTTATACGTTAGCAACTAACAATTTCATTGTGTTAACATATTTTGATTTAATTATAATTTTACCAAAAATATATAAATCTAGGATTTTATTTGTTTTGATTAAGATATTTTGTAACATTAATACCTTTCGAATTAAATTTTGTCTTTTTTTTTCGTTTTGATTTACATATTTTGTAAATACTTTGTTACATCAATACGTTCTGAGTTAATTGTATCTTTTAACAAAACTATGTCTACTTGACATTTGATTCGTTTTGATTTAAATAATTTTTTTATTTTAATACGTTACAATTTAATTATAATTTTTAAAAAATATATAAACTTAGCGTTTTATTTGTTTATGCGTAAATATAATATTTATCGATTTAATTATACTTTTTAACGTTTTGGTTTGTATGTTACTTTCTATACGTTTTAGTTTGTATATTTCATTATATAGGTTTCGAAACGTATGTAATGAAACATATATACGTTTTATTCAAAGCATACATACGTATAAATATATGTGCGTTTCAAAACATATAAACAAAATATACAAACCAAAACGCTAAAAGTTACAATTAAATCAATAGGTATTAACGTGACAAAATATTTAAGCAAAAAACAAATAAAAGCTAAGTTTATATATTATCTTTAGAAGTTATAATTAATTGAAATGTATTAACACAAAATATATTTAAATCAAAACGAATAAAATGTCAAGTCGACATAGTTGTATTTAAAAATTATAATTAAATCAAAATGTATTAATTCAACAATATAATTAGAATAGAACAAACAAAGTAATAAGTTTAATCGAAACGGATTAATGTAGCAAAATATGTAAATCAAAACGAAAAAATACTAAATTTAAATCGAAATGTATTAACGTAACAAAATATTTTAATCAAAACAAATAAAATCAGAGATTTATATATTTTTTTCTAATATTATAATCAAATCAAAACATGTTAAATAATTAGATAGTCACGTATAAAAATATAAAAATATAAATAAATAAATTGAATATATAAATTAGAATAAAATAAATTAATTAAATAAAATAATTAAATCTCATTTTATTAAATTAGCATTTAAAATTCAAAAACAAAAACAAAAAATTATAAAAATGACTAAAACCAAAAATAAATTGATACTATAGGGACCAAAATTGATATTGAGAATAAGGGCAAAATCGTCATTTAGAAAAAGTCAATAGATGAAGGGATCATTTCTGCAAGTAAATAGTGTTTTGAAGGACCATTTATGTAATTTTTAAAGATCAGTGACCATTTCCATAATTTTGAGCAAACCACAGGGACCATTTCTGTAATTTACTCTATTTTTAATTAAATATATTGATAAGTATATATGTCTAATATATAATGGATGCAGATTTAAATATTTATGTGTTGATGTCATGTGGTAAATTGTATTTATTTTTTTATATATATTTATAAGTTTATAAACAAATAATATAATATATTTGTTATTATAATTATCTTTTATTTATTTTATTTTATAAATAATAAAGTATAATTATATTTTTACGTGGAACGTGGTGATACCATGTGGCAATTTGTGTTATCTTTTATTATATAGATTCATGTAATCTAAATATCACTTTAGTGTTAAACAACTAAGAAAGTAACAATCTAATGTGACATTTGGTTCACAGAATGGAATTCGAAAGAGTTAGAATTTAAATTTTAGGGGGTGTTTGTTTACTTCTTAATGGAATCATTAAGAAGTCATTCAAAGATAAAATGACCTCTTAATGATTCCATTAAGAGGTAAACAAGCATGAGATGTAGGTTGGAATCTAATTCATCTATATGTTGGAATTTATTTATGTATGAGTTGGGTGGAGTGTCAAATTTTTATAAACAAATAAATTTGTTGGAAAATACATAAATTTAACCATTTACATTAGTCATCGAAAATTCTAAACAGACTAAATTTTAATTTTAATTTCATCGAATTCCATTACACGAATCAAATGCTACATAAGTATTTGATATTTCGTTATTCCATACTTCTATCATATATTTTTGAGTCATATAATTGTATTAAATAACTAAAATACCAACCATATAAAAAGTATAACCTTAGGGGCGTTTGGTTCGCGGATTTCCAGAGATTCACTGGAATTTGCATTTAAAATCCTGTGTTTGGTTCGCAGATTTCAGTAAGGATTTAAAATCTTAGGATTTCTAAAATCTACTCCTTTTTTTGTTAATTAAAAACCCAACATCCTCCATATGATTTTAAATCACAGTTACCTTGCATTATTCATATTAGCAAATTTTTCTTAAAAAATAATGCATATTTTTTGACAAAATCATGACAAATGCAAATGATGTATATGCAAATTCTTTGACAAAATGCAAATCTCAAAGAAAAAATTTGTGAACCAAACGCCCCCAGGCTTAAAGCACTTGGAGTTAAACTGTTATATAAAAGAAAATGGGAAGTGGGACCATGGGAGCATAAGAAATCTATCTATTCTATTATATAAGTAACTAGATGCCACATGACACCTAGATAGAGCGCCGGCTAAACATGAGATTGTCACGTGTACTTAACAATTTCCTATTTAATTTGCTTTAAACTTTGTTTTTCCAATCTATATATAAATACTATTAAAAGAGTAACCATTTTGCCACGTGTCGTCATTTGCTATTGCCACGTGGCATCATCTCCTACCGCCATTTGGATTTTATATTTTTAAATCTATAATTAATCCATATAATAAATAATTTAAATAATATTTAATCAAATCTAAATCTTATCTAATATAAAACTCAAATTTGAATGATAAGTTTTTATATATTTATATTTATTTTATTATATAAGTAGATGTTATAAATTTGATAAATTATATTTAAAAAATTTTAAATTTATACCCATGTTATACATGGGTCTACAAACTAGTAAACATTTACCTAATTAAGAGAGAGAGTGTGTGAGTGAGTGAGTTGGATCTTAGAGACGGACACTGTGTCAGTGACTCAATGATGCCATGCCACAGTGGTCGACGGCGAACTGATGCCTTCATCGATCACTCAATTGCTCACTCAATCACTACCGGCTTCAATCATTCACTATCCCACTCACTCATTCCACTGCTCACATTCACGAGTTTTTCACCAAAACGACAAAAGTGTTTCTACGTACGTTCCTACTTCTACCCTAGCTTGTCCATTGTCCAAGTCATGGTGTCCAACAAGGAAACACTCCAAAATTGAATCAATCCATTGTTTCAAGCCTAATGCCTATGTAATTTTAAATCAGATAATATAAAATACAAATTTTGACAAAAAGGCATTGTAAAAAAAATTTGGAAGAGAAAGATAATGTAAAATTCTATCTTTATCTAGAAATGACATGAAATTCAAACTTAAAGCCAAAAAGATAATTAAATATTATTATTTGACAAAAAAAATAGCATAAAATTAAAAATTTATCTTTTTAATTGGTCATCAATACTCTTTTTTGTCAAATTTAAATTTTATGTTATCTTTTTTATACACAA
Organism: Centrapalus pauciflorus; assembly: GCA_020465985.1. NCBI lineage: Eukaryota > Viridiplantae > Streptophyta > Magnoliopsida > Asterales > Asteraceae > Centrapalus > Centrapalus pauciflorus. The sequence continues at coordinate 845,061 of JAANYP010000542.1, forward strand.
CATAAATGTATACAAACTTAAAACTAGATAGCTACTAGTATTTTTACCCGGTCGGTGACCCGGTTTGCCGAAAAAAATTGAACAATATTTTGTATGGCAATACAATAACTAATTACAAATGATATATGTGTATATGTATGTATGTATATGTTATGATAGAACAATTTCGACAAAAAATCACATTAATACACAAAGTATGTTCTAATAAATATTATCGTAATTAATTAGATTGTCATTTTATTGATTACATAGTCTATGTATTATGAACTTTTTTTCAAGTGTGTGTGTGTGTATATATATATATATATACATACCTGATATAAACGAGTAAAAGTTAACACATTTAAAAAAAAAACATTTTAGAATGCATACTAAATTTAAAGGTCATACAAAATTAATATAAAATTATAAAAGTGTCAATTACAAACAGTTGTTTTTTTCAAAAATAAGAATGTCTTGAACTTTGAAAAATGCAATGAAATATGAGCAAATATGTATGTTAGTATAAAAAATGTTAGTTAATTTTCTTAGAAAGACATGTGATGCAATTAAATTGTATAGTTAACATAAAAGTGTATTTAATTTTTTTTTGAAATAATAAATATAAGGACAAAATGGCAAGATAAGTGACATAAACTTTGAAATTTGTCAATAAAGGTAACATAAAAATTTGTTACCAAGAAAGGATTAGAAAACCCAATTTATAACATAAAATGAAAAATAACATATACTTTCTAGCTTTGTAAATTTGTAATAGGTTTTGGCATTTGAGATGTAAAATATAATAAAAAAAATATTAATACACAAAAGATATAGAAGAAAGTTTAAACTGGGAAAAAATAAGGGTGCGTTTAGTTTATGAAAATCTCCAAAATTTCCATATCATTTTTCAATGAAAATGAAAACTTGTTTACTTAACAACAATTTCATAAATTTTCATTTCACTTTTTAAAGGGTTGTGTTAAACGCACACCCTCCCTATTTTTTTCCTAATTACACACCCCCTTAGTTAATTAGCTTAATTATTACTTAATGATGTGAGACCCATCAATATCTATAATCTTATTATTTTTTTTGAATTTAATAATGGTGGGACCCACCAATTTATAAACAACACACCCCCCATTTGTCAATTCTATATAATTATTTTTGTTTTTTAGTGGGTGAGACCCATAATTTCTTGATAACACACCCCCCATTGTCAATTTTACATAATTTTTTTTTGTTTTTCTATACTTTATGAATTATTATGTCGGGATTAAAATTATAAATTTTGAAAGAGTTTAGGGGTATAAAATGTAAATATCAATTCTATATATATGTATACTCGAACAATTGATTCATTCATATAAGTGATATCGTTGAGAGTTTAAGTGTAAATTTACATTTTCAATTTCGTACATTTGTAATATGGCGAGCAGTGAATGCTATGTTGTGGATAATACTGAAACATTTTCGACTGTCGAGGTTTGTTTTTTAACTGCATTGTAAATATTGAAGCATATAGATATTATCATCTTTACCAATGCCATTTGAACCGAATGAGCAACAAATGTCTACCAAAGGGAAACAAGTTCAGCAGGAGCATGATGTTCCACCTGTAGAGGCTCGGAGACACAGTTGCTCAACATATACGCCAGATTCATTTGACTTGAACGAACAACCAACGATGTATGAGGTTCCGAATCTATTTGACTTGAATGAGCAACCAACGACGTATGAGCATCTGAATCCAACATACGGTGAATACGGATCTTTTCCTCAAGATCCATTTTGGAATAGTTTAATTACTGACTACCAACCACCGTCGCACAGTCAATACTTTAATCATGAGCAACCATTCCAGGTAACATTTATAAATAATTTATTTATTTAGTTTCTATATTATCCATTAATTTAATCTTATTTTTTTTTGGTAAATGTTAGGATCCAGCAGTCTCAATGTATGGTCAATATATTCATGGCGAACCAGCACAACACTGAAATTCTTATACACATCCCGACCTTTGTGAAATTCCATCATTTTTTCAACCGTATGTCACTGGAATAGAAGATGTTGTTGGTGATGAAAATTGTGGTTTTCGATCAATAGTTGTTGCTCTTGGTCGACCTCAAGATGAATGGCGGAATATTCGTCGTGAATTATTGGAGGAGTTGCGTAGCAATCCAAATGGATATCAAATTTCTATGGGTGATAGCTACACTGTTGTGGAACGTACTTTCGATTATTACCGTAACGGTTTTGCACCAATACATCACCAGATGAAAATGCCAGACACTGGTGTCTTGATTGCAAACACATACAACTGCATTGTTTGATTTTTAACAAATCCAATTAGTTACACATTTTTTCCGATTTGGAAAAAGCCACGGGCGATAGAACTAAATCAATCGATAGCAATTGCATTTGTTAATGGAAATCATTTTATAAAAGTGGATTTGCAAGAGGGACATCCAATGCCAACACTTGCGGGACATTGCAGATTTGCAAAAGAATGGAAAAAAAATGTACAAGAATCAACTATTGCCATAATATTTTATGTAATAAATTCATTTGTACAAAGTTGGTTAATTATTATTATTATTATTTTTTTTTTGCAATTATCGCTAAATTTTAATGTATTTTAATATTAAGTTTTTTTTTGAAAAATTAAAATCTAATATTAGGGGGGTGTATAATTAGAAATGGGGGCTGTGTGTTTTTTTAAAAGTCAAATCAATCTATAATTATATATATATTATATCATCATTATTACATTTATTTATTAAAATTAATTAAAATAAATCAAATCATGCAATGATTATTTAATGATTAAGGTAATTAGAGGGGGTGTATAATTAGAAAAGATGAGGGTGTTTATTGGTCATCAATACTCTTTTTTGTCAAATTTAAATTTTATGTTATCTTTTTTATACACAACATAAATGTATACAAACTTAAAACTAGATAGCTACTAGTATTTTTGCCAAAAAAAATTGAACAATATTTTGTATGGCAATACAATAACTAATTACAAATGATATATGTGTATATGTATGTATGTATATGTTTTATAACATCATTTTGTATGATAGAACAATTTCGATAAAAAATCACATTAATACACAAAGTATGTTCTAATAAATATTATCGTAATTAATTAGATTGTCATTTTATTGATTACATAGTCTATGTATTATGAACTTTTTTCCAAGTATATATATATATATATATATATATATATATATATATATATATATATATATATACACTTGATATAAACGAGTAAAAGTTAACACATTTAAAAAAAAAACATTTTAGAATGCATACTAAATTTATAGGTCATACAAAATTAATATAAAATTATAAAAGTGTCAATTACAAACAGTTGTTTTTTTCAAAAATAAGAATGACTTGAACTTTGAAAAATGCAATGAAATATGAGCAAATATGTATGTTAGTACAAAAAATGTTAGTTAATTTTCTTAGAAAGACATGTGATGCAATTAAATTGTATAGTTAACATAAAAGTGTATTAAATTTGTTTTTTTGAAATAATAAATATAAGGACAAAATGGCAAGATAAGTGACATAAACTTTGAAATTTGTCAATAAAGGTAACATAAAAATTTGTTACCAAGAAAGGATTAGAAAACCCAATTTATAACATAAAATGAAAAATAACATATACTTTCTAGCTTTGTAAATTTGTAATAGGTTTTGGCATTTGAGATGTAAAATATAATAAAAAAATATTAATACACAAAAGACATAGAAGAAAGTTTAAACTGGGAAAAAATATGGGTGCGTTTAGTTTATGAAAATCTCCAAAATTTCCATATCACTTTTCAATTAAAATGAAAACTTGTTTACTTAACAACAATTTCATAAATTTTCATTTCACTTTTTAAAATATCACTTTTCATATTTTCTGTTACTATTCTATTACCTACCCTATATTTTTTATAATACCATCTTTCTCTCTTTTACTTTTCTATTACCTAACCTATTTTTCTTATTTTATAATACCATCTTTCTCTCTTTTACTTTTCTGTTACTATTCATATTTTTTATAATTTACCATTTTTTTATAATCACCCATCTTATTTTTCTTAAAACAAAAACTTGTTTTTTCTAAAAATTATAACTGAAATTGAAAACCAACTAGTTTTCGTGAACTAAACGCAACCTAAAGCTTTTTGAAGGTGTTAGACGTAAAAGTTAAGCAGAGATCATCCTCATCTCCCCAAGTCCCCAACGTCACTTTTTCATCCTCCTCTTCCAAACACATCGCCCGCTACTTCAGTGAATTCGTCTCACGCTGTCGTCGACCGCCGCCACCACCTGACCTCCTCCACCGTTCTCTGTCTCTCGCCGTCGACAGGTTCCCTGCGTAGCCTTCCATCATTGGATTTCTTCTGCAGTCCCACCGCCCACCTCCCCCCTCCCCCACCCCTTCAGTCCGACCTCATTCAGTGGCCACCATCCCATTGATTCCCGACGTCTTTCAACATTCATGTTTCAGATTTGCTGAAACATTCATTGGTCCGTTACTTCATCGCCTTCGTTCAAGGTTTGTTCCCAGTTCGTCGCCTCCAATTTCGTCTCTGTTTGTGTTTATGTTTCATGTTTAGGTATTCATTTCGTTTAGGATTTCATGTCTACCGGCGGTGATGACGTTCTGCTTATTAAACCACCAGTCCTACTCGTGGTTCGGTGGCTTTAACGTCTAGCTGGAAAATGTATGTTAGTGGTGATGATGAATGTATGTGATGCGTTTTTATACTCTTCTCATTAAACCGTTTGGCATTTTGTTCGTCAATGCCCTCCTAAAGTTATGGAAAGTGCAGCTAATAACTTCTCCACCATGTGATAACCGACGAATTGCTATAGAACATGTAGATAATAACTTCTCCACTATGTGTAAACCGTGAGTGTTTATTTTGCTGAATTTTAGCAAGTGCATGCTTAATGTAGCGGGTGGTGGGCATGGTAGTTTACTGGAGTACCCTTAATCTTGTAACTGTTTATAACCATGACAGAAGGGTATTTATGTAAATATATAATTCGATGCTTATCAAAGGATGATATGCAATGGAGGAAGATCGGACGGTTGACAGGTGATGAAAGCTTTATGTCTCGCCAGTTATAATTATAATATAATTATAATTTGGTGTATTTTGTTAGGAAAAAAAAACCTAAGGTAAACGTGATAACCGTCGGTATTATCTAACTATATAATTTTTAATAACTGTTTACGTTGAACATTTCATAGTTACGTACAAACTAAAAAAATTGATTTGTTTTACAGTATCATACTAGTTGTTAACCCACGTATTACGTGGATGTTTAATTTATAAATTAATTGTTTGCTAAAAATCTATACAAATGTAAATTACACATTAAAATGTTTATTTTTCTACCAAAAAAGTTACAAAAACACTATTATTTTTCGTTATGAACATAATTAATTTTTTTAATTGTAGTATGAATAATACTAATATGTGTTATCGTTATAAAACCTTTTATTTTTTTATTTATTTATATTTAACTAATAAAAATTCAAAAAAAAATTAGTTTATATAAAACACAATTTAAATAGTTTTATTTAAAGAATTTATAAAACATTTCATTAGCAATACTACATTATTTAATTTTTAAATATACGAAATAGTGTCTAGTTAGCTAAATTAGAAGTTAGATATGGAAGATATTAAAATCATTTAAAAAATTATTTTTTATTTATTGGAGTTAAATTAGGTAATATTTGATTGTAGTTTTACTTAATTTTTAAAATATAAATTACATAATTAACTCAGAGAGATTATATATGAAAAATTAAGCGAGAAAATGAAATTTTGATCAGACGAGGAGACGAGGCTAGACTTTTCTTTTATTAATAGACTAGTTTATTACCCGCGTATTACGCGGATATTTTTAATACATATAAAATATAATAAATAAAAAGATAAAGATATAGATATTATTTTTTTAAACAAAAGTATATAAGATGATATTATTATTTATCATGACCTATTTATTTTGTATATTTCTAAATATATATGAAGAGTAATTATTTTCTTATATATTTTTTTAAACTTTTATTATATTATCTTATAATTAATAAGTTAGTAGATTATTAGATTTTGTTTGATTTGATTTGATTTGAGTTTAAAAGTGGATTATATCATATTTGGATAGATTTAATTAATAAGTTAGTAGAGTATTAGATTTTGTTTGATTTGATTTGAATTTAAAAGTGGATTATATTAGATTTGGATAGATTTGATTTAAATTCTTTTATTCTTTTTAAAATCTATAACTGCCACGTGTCGATTCATGGTGACGACACGTGGCTTCACAAGAAATGAGTATAGTTACTCTTTTAATAGTATAGATAGATATGGATTTGACGCCCATTTACCTTGTTAGAATTGATTTGTTTTACAGTTGCAGCGTAAGATAGCAGCAACTCAGAGTTGCAGAATGGGGGAAGCCATGAAAGAAGCAGACGTGATTGAGAATTTGAGGTCAGTCGTGTTCAAGGAATCAGAGAGTTTGGAAGGAACTTGTGCTAAAATAAAGGGCTACGATTTCAACAATGGGATTAATTATTCTCAGATTCTTAAATCCCTAGTGTCCACCGGCTTCCAAGCTTCTAATTTTGGTGATGCCATTGAAACCGTTAATCAAATGGTAAATCATTCGCTCGCTGACTCAGACGCACTTGATTCAAGAGAATTTTTGGATTGAACTGATTTTATTTCTTGAATTGTTTATGATCTTTGAAATAATTGGGAATTTTGTTGGCTTAAAGTTGAATAAGTTCGTTTCAAAACTCGCTATTGTGCGACTTTTATTTGTTTCTGCACCTCGCGAAGCAACTAAAAGAGCAAGTGCTCTGCTTCGATACGATGAGTATTGTTTAGGGTTTATAATCTAATTAGGAACAAGTAAATATTCATTCTTCTTGAAACAAGTAAATATTTTTGATAAAATGCACATATATGGACACATGAAACAAGTAAATATTCATTCTTCTTAAACTGTTCCTTGATTTTTAGCTGATGTTTATCAATATGATGTTTTTTAGTTGAAATCATCACGTGATCATGTATCTTTGCGCCGCCAATATGTCCTGGAGCGTGGGCTTCCTCGAGAATTTTTTTTTGAAATGTGATTCATGATCTTCTCCCTGTATCACCACACAATCCCCACTATCTAGAAAGCAAACAAAGCCGTCAACCTTTTTGTTGAATATCACCGACTGATTTATGAAGGCCATTGTATGTTCAATAACGTACCAGATGGTCCACTTCACCAAGAAATAGTGTTGTTTTTTTTAAAAAAACTTTTGAGTTAGGTGTTTATATGATTTTGAGGGTTCAATTTGATGATTGTAGCTAGATTGGAGGCTTTCTCATGAACAAGTTACAGAAGATTGCAGTGAGGTGGAGCAGAGCGTTACATACAGAGAGTCTGTCAGGTGCAAAATCTTCCTTGGGTTCACTTCGAATCTCATTTCGTCTGGTGTTCGAGACATTATTCGGTATCTAGTTCAACATCACATGGTTAGTAATTCGTGACTATATGATTGTGAACATACATAATTTCAGCGTGTCTTCAAATTTCTTTTATTTAAATCCAGGTTGAAGTGATTGTCACGACAGCTGGTGGCATCGAGGAAGATCTAATAAAATGCCTTGCAGACACGTTCAGAGGTGAATTTTCTCTACCAGGTGCTGCCTTGCGCTCAAAAGGACTAAATCGTATCGGTAACTTGTTGGTGCCTAATGATAACTACTGTAAGTTTGAGGATTGGATTATCCCAATATTTGACCAAATGTTGGAAGAACAAAGGACAGAGGTATTGCAATTGCATTCAGGGTGTTGTTGATTTACATTTTTTAAATGTTATGAAATCTCCAAAGATTTTAAATCCTTGTAAACATAATTGGCTTTTTAATGGTTCAGTTGAGGACTGTCTGCTCAAAACAATACCTTAGATGGATCCTAGAATGGTTACTTGATCTCACTTTATAGCACTGTCGATCATGTTAGTGATGCCGTTGAACTTGAAATCAGTTAATAGGGCTAATGAGACTAAATCAGAACTAGATAGGGACTTTTGAGTTGGGACCTGAAAATCATATTAAAACTTTCATTCACTATCTTTTTTTTTTAGTTGTGAGATGGAATTCATACGTACTTCCTTTGTGTTCAACAGCATGTGCTATGGACACCATCAAAAGTAATAGCACGTTTGGGAAAGGAAATTAATAATGAGAGCTCGTATCTATATTGGGCATACAAGGTAATCACATGTTCAGACTTCAGATGTATCTCAAGTTCTTGTCACAAAATCATTGATCTCATGTTGCTTTTCAGTCTCCTTTGATTTTGCATGTAAAACTTGTATTTAACAGAATCACACACTTACACATAGATCCCGGATCAAATGGGTACCATATATTTTGCAGGGTAAAACTCTAAATGCAAAAAAACTTCTAGGAAGCATATTTTGTGTGTGTGTGTGTATGTGTATATATACACATACACATACACAGTCACACACACACACACATATACATATATGTAGTTTTGATGCTGATTATTTTGTTTTTGTATCTATATCACCTATTGTATCTTTTTGCCTCACAAACTATATATTTTCGTATCAATCTTTAAAATTGAAAATAGTTTGTTTGATATAAAGGTTTATATTGGCAACTAATAGAAAACAGAGGGAGCGGAGCGGTTATTTCCTATTGTCGTCTTTTTTAGTTCGTTTCACTCCTCTCTTTCAACTATTTTGGCTTTGGCTTACATGATGTCATGAATTTTTTTTTTTTTTTTTTAATTTTAGAACGATATTCCTGTCTTCTGCCCTGGCTTGACGGATGGCTCTCTTGGAGACATGTTATACTTCCATTCCTTTCGCAATCCTGGGCTTGTTATTGATATAGTAAAAGGTGAGAAAATTCTCTCATTTAGTTGTTCTTAGTATGACTAACAAATTTTTTATTTCTAGTTGATAACTGAAATTTATTTAAAAATAATTCTGAAGAAGATGCATTTTTTAGATAACATTTTTATCACTGAATGTAATATGTAATCAGACGCCAAAGACTAGGAATTTCAGAAGCTTTTAATAGGTTTTTAACAATTTTGCAACGTCAACATAGAGAAACGTGCCCTTCACTTTCTTGCATCACTAACTGATACATATAATTATCATCTACTAATGATCAATAGCAATACGAGTTTCTGACAAGTGCAGATGGCTTTGACTAACATAGTCAAATATTAACTCAGTTTTATATCCTCTGATAATTAATTTTATTAAACTCTAATTTCTCAGAATTAACATCGAGGACAATTTCAAATTTTCAATGTACAGTGAGTTGATTTTTTGGTTCATCAGTTCATGTAGATATGGAGTTCTGCAAAAATCCATTAGGTTAGAGCTGTTGAACTTACTGGGTAGCAGAGAGCATTAGGGGTTTGACATTTCCTCATCTTATTCTTTTCCATCACAACCGTTACGAATTAATTATGTTATCTATTTATTATTACTACTACTAGTATTCATAATACGGTTATTAGTATCATTGTTATTAGCGGGACCTTATGTGTATGAGTCATCAACCGTTAAACAGACATCAGGGCTATCAACAGTGAGGCTGTGCATGCAAATCCTAGGAAGACTGGGATGATCATCCTAGGAGGAGGGTTGCCAAAGCATCACATCTGCAATGCAAATATGATGCGTAATGGTGCAGATTACGCCGTATTCATCAACACTGCCCAGGAATTTGATGGTAGTGATTCTGGCGCACGTCCCGATGAAGCTGTATCATGGGGGAAAATACGTGGATCTGCTAAATCTGTCAAGGTTCCCCTTATCCTGTTCTAATTAAGCACTCCGTTTATTACCAAAGTAAGCTTAGGATAATGGCTACTAAATCCCTCCATTTAAAAAAGATAAAAAGGAACGGAAGGAAAACACACATGTTAGATATAACATCGATTTCGTTTGATATTCAATTCATGTTGAAAAGTATTGCATTAAACTATATGCTCCGTCAGAACTTGGTAGCATTTTGTTATTATGCTTGTATTCATGCATCAAATTATGTTTTCAAATTTTAAAATTCATGTTTAACCGTGCCCTTCATAATTAGTCCTTTCTTCTCATAGTTTAAGATCGCATGTTTTATGTTCTGACTAGGCACATAGCCAATGAAAATGTTTGTTTGATTATTAGTCAGTAGTGTGAAATAAAAGGATCTTTCATCTTTGTAAACTCAAATGTATGATAACTAGTATTGGACTTAGAGGTATGAATTGGAACTGTCCAGTATCCACCGTCCACGATATGAAATGCTGCATTTTATTTAGAGTTAAATGCGTAACCTACTTTCATATTTATTGTTTTTTTAGCAACACACTTCCATTTTACATCAATATCACTGTACTTACACATTTTTTAACGTTTGTAGCTATATATTTTCATCTTTTTACTGATTATAGCCAAGGTAATGTGGTGGAGAGACTCGTCATAAAATCAGAAAGGTGAAGGGTTTGATTCTTGGTCCTATCACTGGCCACAACCGCTAGATGAGCTAAAAATGTTGAGGGTGGTTTCGGTGTTGGGGTTGCCGGCATCATCCTTTTTCTTCAAAATTTTTGAACCATTAATGATGTATTGTATTGTATTGTTGTGAATGGGTTGTAAAACGAGGGGCAAGGAGGTCTAATGTTTAAATGTTTGAATGCAGGTGCACTGTGATGCAACTATTGCATTCCCATTACTCGTTGCAGAAACGTTTGCTGCAAAGAGAGAGAAACCAACTTAGACAAGATCCTGATAAGTGTAGATTACCAGCAACTTACTTACATGAAGATTATTATTATTATATATTGAACGGCAAACTATCCTACTCCTAATCTACTCCTTTAAGTTTTAACTTAATCGGTTTGTGTATTTAATGAGAATGAAACTTGCAATATATGTTTGTTGAGTACACTATTATGTGGCATATATATGTTCAACCGACCCGTTTTTCGCCATTCAACATTTTCATTTTATTAGTTGCCAAGTAAAATGCATCATTTGCTGATCAAAAGTACCATTACCAAATTTACTTTGAGATGCATGACGCTTGAAATCTTTAGGGAATATCACGGCCCGCCGTGATTTGAATTAGAGGTTTACATAGCAGGATATGAACACCAGCAATCTGCTGTTTAGGGTTTAGTATCACATTTTCAAATTAAGTTGATGGTTAATTTTTAAAGGGTTAAATATATAAAAAAAACTATTTTAACATTTCTTGAAAGTGTATCCTTAACGCACGACCTTTGTAATCAATGAATCAATGTTTCTGGTTTAATGAATCGTCATTATAAAAATTGAATAAACATTTTAGATCACCGAATTTATGTATGACTATTAATTAATTAATCATGTTTTGTATTTCATTGAACTAATATCTACGTTACTAAATCAGTGTATCTTTTGTCTTCCAATCAATGTCTAAACCACTGAATCGATGTATGTTTTGTCTTCGAGAATCAGTGTATCAGTTTTGTTTCCGTCTTTTTGTTAGTATATTGAATCAACATTAATGGTAACTAAATCAACGTACGTTTTGTTATTAAGTCAATGTTTATGATAATGAATCAATGTATTTTGTTCTGTTATATTAGTGATTTTGTATTGTTGAATCAGTGTATCAATGTGAATTTGCACATGACCATGTATGAATTAATATTATAAAATTATCGAATGGATGATGTAAATTGGTGGAATCGATGGTTTAAATTTAGCGAATCATGTTTTTAAAAACTGGATCATTAATTTTGAAAAGGACTTGATGATTGAATCAATAGTTAGTGAATCAAATATATTTTTTCAATTCAATGGTTAGTGCAACATCGTGTTGATTGAATCGATGGTCAATAAATCAAAATATAATTGAGTCAATGGTTTTAGAATACTGAATTTTTTAAAAGATAAATTTAATATGTAAATTATAATTTTGGACTAATATACCCTTCATTCAATTACATTGTTTCCAAAAATCAAAATTCCTTTTATTACATCAATTTATTAATGGAAGCAGATGATTGATTCAAAATCATTCTCACAAAAACTTTATTCACGTGATCCATCCACACACACAAAAAATATATATACGAGTTCAATGGAAAACCTCTATAGATTAGAAAACTTTGAAAAACCATTGTACACTGTAAGGAGACCACGGTGCATCACAATGTACATCAATGGTAATATTTGAAAACTTAATTCATTTTATTTGATAAAATTAAAATTTAAAAAAAAATTTAATTATAGAAATCCATCCCTACAATTATATTAGATATTCCAATCTCTTAAATAACGCAGGAGTTTTCAAAGTTTGTTCAATTGAATTAGTTGACCATCTTTCCAAACATTGGATGATAAATCGTACATTACTGGAGGTATGTTTTCAGTTATGAAGATGAATTTGAGATCGTTCTTTCACCGGTTGTATGTTAAATTCATCGGATCTCAAAACATACATGTGATGGCCGAAGGTGGGAAGGCACACTGGAGAAGAAAATAAATTTCACTGATGCATAATCAATTTAATCGGTTATCAAAAGGTTCAGATGACGATGAGTAGGCTTCACCGTTAAAGAAGGTTGTGCATCAGTGCATGTTCAATGCGTAACCATTGTTATCAATAAATTTCACCATTGTACGTATAACAATAACAATATTAATATTTATAATGAAAATAATTTTCTAAATATATGTGAATTGCAGTTCTTTTACCAATCTTTTTTATATATTATATTTTTAATTTTTAATTATTTTCTAGAATTTTATTTTTAAAAAATTTATAATCTAGCTTAATTTTTATACTACGAGTCATTTTGATTGTTTTGCCCGTTTGATCTATTGGGTTGAAATTACCACCCCGTTACAAACCAAAACATACGAATCCATACTTATTACAGCAATATGATTAGAAATCCATACTTATTACAGACCAATGATTAACCGAATTTTAACATGTTCTCAAGCCAAAAAAAACACCATTTTATTAATTCTAGGAAGAGAGTCCAAGTTTCTAACCATATCAACATTCTCCAGAGTATGAGAATAACGCTAACATGTATAAATTAAAATTTATTTTTAATCATTCTTAACAAGATAATATTTAGATTTTAAATTTGATTTTATTTAATATTCGATTAGATTGGATATTGATAATTTAAAAAACAATTACTAATGACATGTAATTGTCATTTAAACATTGGAAAAAAAAACTTTGAAACGATTGGTACCTGGCCACTTTGGTCCCCCAATAAGAACCATAAAAGGAGACAAGGATAAAAACAAAGCAAACAAATAAAATTTAGTTATGTTGTTTTATATGATTTTCCATGTTTACATATTTGGATTTCTACACATGCTCAAAACTTATAATAACCACAAACAAATCATTCATATTACAACTCGCAAGTCGTAACCACTCGAGTAATAATCACTATGTATTATGTGCACAAGACAACATATATCATATATGTACTTACTGGTTATCGCGTTGCAGGGACTGTAAGCGAGCAGCTAAAGAGTCGTAGTCAGGGAGATTTGGATGAACATGACTCGGTTTATTTACTAAATTTTCTCCTGATGATCTTTTAGATCCCAAAATTGGCTTGGTTTTACCTTGATGCTCAGGCAGGGTTTCATTATTGTAGGTTGAGCGCTTGCTGAGCCTTCCTTGTGCTTCAGTGCTACCAATTTCTGCCGTGTTTCTTAAAAGGTTTAAGGGTGGTTGTGATTCAGGAATTTGTTTAGCATATTCTTTGAACTCTCTTATATAGGACCGAGGCTCGACTGGGTGTGAATGGGTACTGGGCTTTCTGTCCTCCTTAGAGTTGGAAATCACTGTTTTGACCTCAGGGTCAGCATGACTCTTTGAGTAAGGAACTGAAGTAGATCCTCTTGTCCTTCGAGAAAGCCCTGAAGCCAAACGAACCCTACTGGGCGCTTGGTTTATGACCTCCTCAGAGTCGGATCCGTCATCATCAAAGAATGCAGCAGGAGGTGCAAATAGTGAACTGGGGTTAGCTTGCTTGCTTATTTTCTCAGAAGACTTCATTATAAAATTGTCACTGTAATCATCTGAATCTGAGTCAGAACTTGGCTTAGAAACACTTGGTTTTTTATCTTCTGTTTTGCTCACTCGTGAATCTAACGAATTCTGGAGAGATGTCTGGTCTACTGTTATTGGACTTTCCTCAGCTTTATCCCTAGACACATTCGAGGCATCATTTGCTGCACTTTTTGTGTAAGGTGGGAACCTAAGGCCACCTTTGTTTCGAAGGCCGCCAGTCAGTGTTCCAAAGTTTAACTCCTTTCTAACATCCAAATCATTAGACTGATTCAGGAAGTTGTTATCTTCCAATGCATCATTTGTAACTTGGTCTAAAGTTTGTTTTTCCAACTCATGTCCTCCAAGTAGAAGGCTTGAAGAACTTTGAGATTGTGGTCTTTTCTCTTCATCCATGGAGTCATACAAAGACAATTCGCTTTCCACCAAATCATCCAACTCAATTCGAGATTTTCTTGATTTAACATTTTGCGGAGGCTCCACAAACGATGGCTCAGGAATAGTGGATAAAATATCATGTACATTAGAAGAAGGGAACTCTTTTTTTCCACTAAAGATAGACTTGGCTATCTCACTATCACTTTCAGAATCTGGACCGTCTGAATGATCAAAACTTGCAGGAATATGATCATCTGTTTCTGAAGGCCCCACAGATTTCACAGAATGCTCCTGGAAGGAAAGACTTTCTGAGAAAAGATGCGATTGAGAACTCACTTGGTCAACTGTGTTACTCTTGTTTGTTCTAGGGCTCCAAACGCGAGCATTTTCTAGGGAACGAGTAGGAGATTCTCTACTAGGAGACATGAAAAATGATTTAGCCTCAACGTCATCATACTCAAAACCAGTGTCAAACCTAGGACCATTGTCATCATCAGAGATATATTCATCATCTCTTGAGGCATCAACATTGGAACTCGTTGCAGATTCTCTAAAAAGGTTTCCTTGGTCAACAAAAGCAAAAGGATTCCCAACAATGCTTTTTTTAACTAGTTTCTGATGGTCAGGCACATTATATTCATAACTGGAAGTGCTGGAATGAGAATGAGAGGTACAAAATTTTGGTTGGTTTTTTATAGCTTCTTCTGCAAAGTAATTAACATCTTCAGATTCAAAACTTCCTTTCTGGCCACTCTCTACCTCAGGTTTATATTCTTTAAATCCTTCTAGGGTAGTCATCTCAGGAGAGGAAGGAGTTTCTTGATCTTCATGTAAGGATTCTTCAAAATGCTGATCTGCCATGGGGACATTGTTAACCGACTTCTCATCCTTGATTGGATCATTATTGGATCTAACGAAAGTTGGTATGCTGGATCTCTCATCACTGACATGACTAGCTTTTAGTGAAGCATCATGTTCATGCTGACCCATTTGCTGATACAGTATTCTAGGTTCCATGTCAGCAGACATATTTTTACCCGAATCTTTAGAGGGACCTTCACCAACAGATCCTGAAGGAGCAGAAACACGAGAAATTTCGTCCTTAAACTTATAAATATGCGATCCAGCAGGATGCCGCTTGACAGTCCTTTCCTGGCTTGAGAATTGGGCAGCAGCTCTAGCAGCCATAGCTGCTCGTTCCGCAGACTCGGCTGCTGCTTGTGCTGCAGATGTAACATCCTTGAAATCCATGTCCCAATGCTGTCTACCTGACGAAATATCATCCTCGCCACCCCTAGGAAATCGCTGCCTCATTTTCATCATTTCGGAAGTCAGTCCTGATTAGAGTAAGAAATGAACCAAACCATTAACATATAGCATTCAATAACTCTTTTCATTATAGTTCTGACAAATGAAAAAACATACAATGGGAATTAGCATGATAATCAATATCTATACCTGAAGACCTTGCATCAGTATCAGTAGCAACTATATTCTGAGTACCTAGCGTGTATTTTTTATTCTGTTGAGCAAAGTCAAAAGGTGCATCCTGCTTTTCTTCACGGGTATGTCCACCATTGCTATTTGAAGTTTGAATGTTTGCAGGATCAACATTTATCATGCCGGCCTTCTCAATATTAGCTGGTCCATTCTGCTCATATAACTCAAGTCAGTAAAAGAACTTACAACAGGTCCTCAATATAATGACAATAACAATGAGAAACAAAAAGGAAGGCATATTAGATAATACGAAAGCCCATCTCACCAACAAGTCATTCGGAGGCTTCGACTCCTCCTCAAATGAAGTTGGATCCCATTCAATGTTGTGCTCTTTCGCCACAGCACTTAATACTTTAATTTTTGTCTGAAGGTCAGGAGCGACAGCAGATAACTTCTCAACCAACTGAAAGAGAAGATTGCAACAAATATGGTGAATATTATATCAAAGAAGTGAAATTCAGCGATGCCTTGGTAGACCCAAGAAAAATTCAAGCAGTATGCATGAGCCAACTTACCATGCGGCTTACACCACAATCAGGCCGTAGTTCAATAGCTGTGGAAACAAACTCTTTTCCATATTTTGCGGTAAATTGTTTTCGGATATCAGAGAGTTCTGATATGTCAGAACATCTAGGAGCTGCAAATATC
The DNA here is from genome assembly GCA_020465985.1 of Centrapalus pauciflorus. NCBI lineage: Eukaryota > Viridiplantae > Streptophyta > Magnoliopsida > Asterales > Asteraceae > Centrapalus > Centrapalus pauciflorus. The sequence continues at coordinate 861,741 of JAANYP010000542.1, forward strand.
ACACTTGTGACTGCTTCCTTCAGATCAACGGGACAAATTCTACAATATTTCCACCAAATATCAATAAACAGAAAAACAAAATGCATAGTTATCTCACAAGAACAATTTGATGAATGTATATATACTTTCATCCAGCAAAAGGTGAATGCTTATCAAACATTATGGTGAACGAGCATATTAGCCAGTTGGATATCAGTAGCTATCAACATTAATGAAGGGAATATTATCATTCTGAATAAGAAGTTAGCTTCTTACTTTTGGGATTCAATAATCGGCAAGCGTGCTACAATAAGTTCACAGTATATCTCAATCAAATCATATGCTGCTACCATCTTCTCTTCCCGAATTACATGTTCAACCTGATAGAATATCAAAGAAGTTAACAAATAATAATACAATAAACCAGCGTATATAATATCAGCACACATAATCACAAGAGCATGCCAAAAAAGCAATGATCAATAGATTTAACAAACAAGTCACAGGTTAAGTTGATAAAGATAAAAGGGTTGTTGGAAAGCAAGATAGACCTAGACTTGAGGTCTAAGTCTTGACAACATTTCACTACTATTATATATCAGAGAGATCCCCAAAATAGAGATGAAGAGCAAACCATGATAGGCATCCGTCACACCAATATGCAGGACTAAGGGCCCATTTGGATAAGCACTTATCTTTCAGTTTCACACATTCTAATTCCCAAATCCAAAAACTATGGCCCGACTTTTGGATTAAGGAATGTGAAAAGTAATTACTTTTTAAACACAATTCCAAAGCATCATGTTAATACAAAGAAAAGATGGTAGCTAGTGAGGTCAAACGACAGTACCCAGACATCCACCCATCATGCGCCCACGACATCAACCTAATAGGTGCATAGTGCAAACTATGGGACCAAACATTCTATACGAAACTGTAAACAACATTGCTTGGGATAAAAAAAAGGAACATAATCTCATTAGGACTCTTCACTTATGTGCCATTGTTGACTTTTGCAAAACTTCAAGCTTGTTGATTTATCATCACGTCGGCTTATCGGCAAAGGGCATCTAACGGTGGCATCACAAAACACCGGCACAAATTTACAAAAGTGCAACTGCAAGGAAATCAAAACACTTGCTATGCCAAAAAGTGCAATCCACAATGATAAACTAAAATGTTGCATTTCAAGACTGTTGATGTACGATAAATAGAAATGCGCCACTTAACATATACAATAAGATATTTATACATGAGTGCTCGACTTTTTGATACATCATTCTAGATTTAACGTTGCAAACTAACTATAGTAGTTGTTTAAACACAAAATAAAATTGCAAAAACAGACAAAATGTTCTCCAATCTTGACCATCCTTGATAATAGTATTGTTGATTATAACTATTATTTTGTATTTTCACAATTAAGCAACATGAATAGTTTGTTTACTAAAATGCATTCAAATGCACGATAAAAATTTCAATATATAAAAATAACAACGTACTCGGATTCGAGCCGTACGGTCCTGGCCAGTCTCAAGCAAGTGCGCTAAATCTCTCTTCAATAGATTAATCTGTACTCCCTTCTTATTTTTCATCAACTTAATCCGAGACGTAGCTAATTTCAGCGACGTCTTACTGTATCAATTAAACCACAAAACCATTGAAAAAGTGAATCCCCAAACCACACCACCACACAAATCTTTAAAATCTATTATATGTAACGGATTTCATAAATCATGTATCAATTAATCCTTACCATTTGGCGGGCTTGAAGCTCTTGTGAAGCATTGGCAGAGATATGTGGCAGATCCTTCAATTGGATCAACTGGTGATGTATGTGTGTAGATTAGGGCTTGTCTTTTAGTAAAACGGAGCGAAAATAATAATAAACAAATGGTGGGATCGATTGAGGAAGAAGATATAAAATTAAGGGAAAATAGGAGGGATTTCATGAAATTATGAAATTTCTTAGATCGGAAGAAAACCGATTCTTCGAAGAAGTTTACTCAAAGAGAAAAGTAATAACTAATAAATGATTTTGGGATCCAAGTAGAAACTGACCAACACTACGACTTCAAGAAACTCGCCGCGTACTCGGCACCCGTGGCCGTGTGGTGCTGGCATTTTCTTAATATTTCTTTTTTCTTTTTTTTCCATTAAAAAAAAAAAAGAATTTATATCTTTTTCCTCCATCCAAAACCCATTTTAAAAGTTGACATTATTAAAATTATAATCTCACTATAAATTTATCAGTGGTGTTGAAGATTTCACCGTGCGTAACTCTACCAAGCTAGCAATCAGCATTGTATCATTTCATATTACCATTATAGTTCATATCCAGAAAATGGTTATCACAGAAGAATCGTAGTTGGGTCACTGAAATATGAAAAAGTGAGGTGGTGGGATTCGAAACCGTGATCGGGTAGTGTGCTTTGTCATGGAGCGTGACCACGTCATAGTTGTAGCCAGGAAGCACGGAAATTTGAAAACCACTCCACATGATATAATCAAGTATCACTAAAATATTCATCAAAGTAAGTTTTAGACAAACTTTTGATCTGTTTAACTCATGTGATTTTCGACTAGCTTAACTGAATATTCCATTATATATTTTAACCCATTTAATATAAACTTTATCTCAAATAAACTCACTGCCTATAAACAACTTGAAATCTTTTTATCAGAATGAAAGCTAAAAACTTTTCAAGAATTTATTAAGTCATAGAATGCAAAAAAAAAAAAAAAAAAAAAAAAAAAAAAAAAAAAAGAAAAGAAAGAAAGAAAGGCACTAAACATGTAAAAATGTCTTTTTCAAGAAAGATCAATGAGTAACCAAGTCATGATGAGATAAAATATTGACATTATTATTTCATTTCCGGTTGTGTAACATCATGAATGTTACATGGTAGACATGCTTAGGACTCCAAGGATTACCCATGATGAGGAATAACTCGTTCCATACAAAAGTGTAATCAAACGGATATTTTTTCTCCATTTAACGAGAGCAAAAACATTTTTTCCTTGTTCGTTACACTTTGTCAACTTGTTATCGAGACTTGTCGTTGTTGGATATGAATGTTAATGCCAATTACTTATCATGTTGTTTTTCCTATTCTTTAATTTAGATGATGATGACTATAATGTAATTACACCCTAATTAATTTTTATTATAGTCGTGTTGGTTATGCTTCAAGGATCGTTGGTCTGTTATTAATAACAATTGGGTTGGGAACTGGGAATGGAGATCATGGATTCAAGGAAGAGCCTATATTTCAGAATCTGGAATGTTTAATGTCAACTTGGGATCTAAGAAAGACAGGCAGTGATGTTATCAAATGGAGCTTGGATTCAAAGGGTACATTTTCAACTAAAAAGGTCTCTGATCTTCTACATATGCAATTCATCGAGGGTAATGGTGTAAATAGTTGAAACTTTTGGTGCTCGTGTGACGATCAAGATAAACATCATTGTTTGGAGATTGTTAAATAATGATGTCCCAACAAGATTAAACTTACAAAGGAAAGATATCAAAATGACTTCTACTGTTTGCGTTCTTTGTGATCGGGACCATGTCATAAAATTTGGAGGTTGGTGGAAACTTTCAGATACGTTGTTAGAGTCTTTTGCCGATTTCAAATCAAAGGTCTTCTTATTGGATACGAATAAAATATCGGAATAAGCTTTTTAGAGGAAGGATTGCAGTGACCTTATGGACAATTTGGAAATGGCGAAATAAAATTTATTCATTCGACTTAAGAGGAAGCTGCGAAGATCAAATTGGAGTACCTCTTTCTAAAAGTGCAACATCATTCCACGTTTTGGTTCGAAAATAGAAAATCTTCCTTTCAAATTAATTGGCAGAAATGGTTGGTAAATCCCTTTGAAGTACTAATCTATATTAGGAGCTCTTTGAGATGTAATCTTTTGTGAGTTGAGTTTGTTTTTGGGTCTATCCCCACCTTGGAGAAGTGGAATGAAAGAAAAAAAAAATACACAAGAAATACATTTTGATGATTTTTAGGTTGCCAGTTTAGTTAACGAAAACTAGTCATTTTTCAATTTCAGTTTTCAAGTTATAGTATTTAGAAAAAACAAGGGTTTCTATGAAAAGTGAAAACTTGTTTCGATGATGAAGTTTTTGTTTTAAGAAAAATAAGATGAGTGATTATAAAATAAGAAAAATAGGATAGGTGATAGAAAAGTAAGAGAGAGAAAGAGAGTATTATAAAAAATATAGGGTAGATATTAGAAAAGTAAGAGAGAGATTATGAAAAGTGGTATTTTAAAAAGTGAAATGAAAATTTATGAAATTGTTGTTAAGTAAACAAGTTTTCATTTTCACTGAAAAGTGATATGGAAAGGTTTTCTTCATTTCTTTTTATATTTCGAAGGAAAGGTTTTAGGTTCCATCTTCATCCTTAAAAAAATTAAAAACACACATCATAATTCCTAATTTCTTCATTTCTTGTCATCCCCTTCACTTCACTTCCATCTTTATTTCGTTCATAAAGAATACATCATAAATAACCATCCTTTTTAAGAGAGCCGAGGGTTGAGCAACCAACTCCCAGCCCAATCAAATACGTAATAAAACATAGTAAAAAGAATACACCCCAACCCAAATCAACTCCCTAACTCACACCACATGCAAAAAAAAAAAATTAACCATGGAAAGAACCAACCCATTTGAAATATAATTGTGAATTCAAACTATATGCCAAACACACTTGAAAACTCCAACCGAACAACCTTAAGCTTAACTTGGAAGTTTTTTTTTTTTTTTATTTTTTTTCAAATTAATGAATTTGACTTAAGCTCATTTAAGCCACAAACTTATACAACCTCATCTTGTAATAATTAATCTAAATAAATAAAAAAAATTTATTATCAATCTATAAATACGATTAAATAAATAAATATACATCACAAGAAGTTAAAACATGCGAGAGTCGAATTCAGAACCTCATTTGGAAGATCCTAATGCTTAACCACAGGGCCGGTCCTGACTATTTTGATGTCCTGGGCGAGATAAAAAATAATGCCCTCATATAAAATTTAAACATTCAACACACTATTTTTTAAAAAAGTAAAAAATAATGCCCTCATTAAAATTTAAAAATATAACATACTATTTTTTAAAGGGGTTTGAAACATAGTCAAACTAGGTGGCTCATCCTGTCGTCGATTATTATTAAGTTTTATAGTATATAGATGAAACACCCCGTTCTAATAACGCGACGTTTTTTACTAATATCTGCAACATAATCCTCGAAGTAATAAAATAAAGCGTACTAATCTCAAACTTCAATTTCAATACATAAATAAACTAAAACCACCACATTCAGAGTGCGCTAAAAATATAACATCTAATTATTACAACCAAATTGAAAGTCTAGGGATCTACCCGTCCAAAGTACAAAATATAAATCAGAGTAAATGCGGAAGTCCTTCTGATACCATAAATGCTCAAACTCAATATCCTGAAGCTGGTGCCTTTCCTTTATCAGCTAAACCTGAAAATTTGTCCCCACAACCGGGGTAAGCCGTCGCCTAGCGAGTAACAGATTTAAAAGCACAGATAAGCATATATAACATGTTCAACACAAATATCGGCTCAAATTCAACATGTGTAGCATTACGACTCGCTCGATTTAGCAGACACGAATCGGGTATTGTTACCGGCTCGTCCGATAACAAGTACACGGCGTACGACTCGCTCGGTTAGCACGTGTACAAAACATGCGGCTCGCCCGCCATACAACTCGAAAGCACACAGCAACCTCGCTTAATCCACGAAATACACAGTATGCATACTGGAGAAAAGGGTTCACAGATATCGGCTCAAGGCAACGAAATAATTAACAATATTCAAGACCAAGCATGGTAGTTAAAGAATAATCATGGCAATAGAAACGAAAGAGATATCCAGTGCAAGCATATCATTTATGATCATTTGCAAAATTAAATCAATTACTCACAGTGTCTGCAAATCCGTACTCGCCAGCAACAACTCGATATCAACTGAAAATACTACTGAGAGCCACACGTCTCAACTGAAATCACTAGAGTCCTGTTAACGAAGTATATTGTCTATTTATCAATATTCTTAATTCTAGAAGTAACTAAAGCCGTTATCAATTCTTATTAATTAAATCTCAGGGATTAAATCGGTAAGTTTACATTTATTAGTTTAAATTACTAGGATCGAAGAATCTATTTATAAGTTATTATCCCTTTATAAAATATTTAGATATGATAATATTTTAACCTTTTTAAGCTCAAAACTCTCTAAATAATACATAATTTAATTTAATTGATATATCTTTTTCTTCCTTGTAAATTTCCATCTCATCTTATTATAATTTATTAATAAGTTTTTAAATCCAAACAAACTAAAATATTTAACTCATGTATAGAATTTAAATAGCCCATTAAACTACATCATGTTAAATTCATTATATTTAGGCTAAGTAATTTAGTAGCCTAACATTTTAGCTCAATTATAATTTTAAAGAGTTGTTAAAACAAACCAAACCAACTCAACCTTTTAAACTCTAATCTATATATATATATAACTACCTCATTTGAACTAATCCAATCCTCCAATTTTTATTTAATTGAACCCATATAAACTACCTAAAAACCCAACACTTTAATACTTAGTTTGATTAACAGCCCAAATTAAATTATAAATTAAAAAGCCAACTAATTACACCCAATAGTTATAACCCATATCAAGATTTTAAGCCAAAGCCCAAATTTTAATTTCTAATATATACAAACCAGCCCATACCCAATTTAATTAAAAAGCCCAAAAGAATTTTTAAATTGAATAGCCCAACATAATTTTAACCTAATTAACCCTAAAAAAAATAAAAAGAAAACAAAATATTTTATTCTAACTTCTCTCTTCTCTCTCGGCTGTAACACAAAGAAAGAAAAAAAAAACTCCTTTACTGCTCTCTCTCCTCTCATTTGAACAAGCAGGAAGAAAAAAAAATGGAAGGGCCGCCGGCAGCCTCCACTGCAGAGGCGGCGACCCGCCGGCTTCCGGCGCCGACCACAACACACACACACACCCACACCCTCTTACTCTCATATCTCCCTCTTAGTGAATCGAAAACGAAAAAGAAAGGAAAGAGAGAGAGGGACGCCGCCGATGAGAAGGGTGGCGGTGGCCACCGGTCACGCCGCCGCTGAGCCCCCTCCCCCCTCTAGTCGGATTCCAGCCACATCTCTACCCCCCTCGGTTCTTGACGGGAACAGGAAACGCAAACAGATACAGGAAGAAGAAAGCATGGCAGCGCCGGCTGCCACTGCTGCCGACCAACGGCGTTGCCGGCCAACTCTCTCACGACACATATTTCCTTCTATTTGATTCTACATTTTATTACTGATTTGAATCAGTTTATGTAAGTTTTCAAATGGGTATGTAAAACTTATGAAACATCCATTGGAGCTCATCATTAAAGCTTTTAACCAAACAAAAAGAATGAAGATGATGAATCAATATTGGTTGGTTGTTCGTTTACACATTTGATACATTTCTTTTAGACAACATTGTATGGATTCTACAATTTCTCTAAATATTACATACGAAAATTTATATAATCTTTGGGTTTATGGATATTACCTCAAGATTTAATAATGAATTGTTGATTTGGTGATGATGATGATGAGAATGTTGATCATATCCTTGAATTTCCAGCCCAAAACAAATAAGAAGGAATATCCAGATTTATGAAAAGGGGTTTGTGTTCTGAGGTGCAAAATAGCTATCAGGGTTTGTGTGTGTATATTCAGGAATTTATATAGAAAATTGAATGATGATGATGGTTATGATTATAATGTATTTCATGCTATCATGCATGCATATATACATATATTATTTTCTTTTATCATGAATATATAAGGTTTGTTTTATATCCATATATATTGGTTTGTAACCCTTTTCAATTTCTTAAAATTTATAATAAAAATTCAATATTTTAAATACCAATCATGGAATTTGATAATTTATATCCTATTTTCTCGAATTTATAATTGAGTTAAATAACTTGAAATTTATTAATACTCTCAAAATTTACGGGTGTTACAATAGACTGTTATTGAAACAAGTTGTAAGTATAGAAAGATTATACCTCGTTGTCCTTTCTTTCTTTTGATCTCTTCGTCTCTTCTTCTTGTTATTCAAAAATCAAAATAAATTAAGTCTACCATGACTCGAGTCCATGAATATCCACCTACAAATTTAACAACAGAATGATTTGAAGATCAAATAACTTTCATTAGTTGTAATATTAGCCTGCAACAAAACCGAAAACAAAACCAAATAAATTCACTTCAATAATAAAAACGAATTCAAATTATCACGGTTTAACATTTTGCCTCAACAACATACAAATGGGTCTAATCTTTTAGTTACAAACCAATCTAAAACACCATTAAATCAATAGATCCATATATCCAAAATCTCAAATGCGAACGATGTAAATTTATCATTTACATAACATTTTACTGGAGACACGATTGACATATGGGTTGGATACATGTTTGGTTCCTAATCCTGTCACATACCAAAGGTAACCAGTAAGCCATTTTGTCCCAAATCACAATTTAAAAAAAACTTCAATTGTACTTGATGCTTTACCATATGTTGTTGGGTTTGGGACAAAGAGGGGATCATCCATCCCATTTGATTGTCTGACTATAGCCCTCCATTTTTCCGGTTTACTTCTTGACTCGATGGTTCAGACAATCAAACCCATCTAAAACCAAGGATGATGCATCATTTGGAGTAGTTGTGTAACGATCTTCAGCCGGCCATCACCGAGGGTTGTTCCAAGTTCACCCTAGGTTGTGCCAAATCCAACCGCTGCATCCGAGAAGACAGCAACACGATAGCCGATTCATCTTCGCCCAAATCCCAATATGAGATCGAACCTGCTAGTCGGCCGAATCCCAATACGAGATCGATTCATCTTCGCCCAAATCCCCATCCAAGAAGACAGCAACACGCTAGTCGGCCGCCTCTTCTGCTTCCACTTGCTTCATTATGATCGAACGTGATACACAAAATGAGATCGAACCTTGCTGCTGCCTTCACGATATCATATCGAAGTAGCGAAGCGGAATACAGACGATGAAAATACGAGTTTGAAACTCTTTGAAGATCGAAAAGACGAAAATCTTCTATTGATGGCTGGTTGCAATTCCCTAGCATCGACCCTTGATTCCTCCCACAGTCCCAACTCCCAAGCTTTGCTATCGGTTGCAATTCCCAGGACATAGCGACGCTTCATTTTCAAAGAAAAGGAGATGGAGCAGAATAATAGTTTGTATCCCTCAACCCTAGCCCAAGCCCAAGTTAACTGATCAATTATTTTTTAAAATTATTGGGCCTAATCCTATAACATAAACTCAAAATTTTTTTATGACCACTACACATTTCATGCCCTGGGCCGAAGCCCACTCCCCCCCCCCTAGGCCGGGCCTGCTTAACCACCAAGCCGCCATAAGGAGGATCGCTTCCTTGTGTCATGTCATTATGGTATAATTCAATTTAAAATTAAGTTCAACCCAAACCAAATCAAATTAATTTAAATGTAATCTAACTACTTTAATATAATTAACTATAATTTAAGTAACTTTAATTTAATAAACTCTTTTAATAACCAGTTTATATTTCTTTACAGATAGTTATTTTTAAATCAATTTATGTAATACATGAGTATTAATTTAGTATATAATTAAACAATAAATCAGTATCAGTGGAACTTGAGTTTTACATATAAAACTCGAAACAAGCCAAAAGCTCGATTTTTTTCACTTTTATACGATCCAAGCTCTACCTTTAGCAGGCTCAAGTTTATTCGACCATTTAACACCTCTAAATCAATATTAGTGGAACTTGAGTTTTATATATAAAGCTTTAAGAGCTCAATCTCTCCACTTTTATACCATCCAAGCTCTATTTTTAGCGGGCTCACGTTGACTCAACCCTTTTAACACCTCTAAATCAATATTAGTAGAACTGGAGTTTACATACAAAGCTCGAAACAAGCCAAGAGCTCAAACTCTATTTTTAGCGGGCTCAAGTTGACTCGACCCTTGTAACACCTTGGAATGAAATTTTCATTTCTTTGTATGTTTGGCTAACCAAAGAAAAAGAGAATTCATTTTGACATAAAATTTTCTCTTCTTCACTGGAATCTATATTATTACCTACTAGGCAAAGGATTGAGATTTCATTTCCCACCCACTCATCACATCCCCTTTATAAACTAAATAAAAAATTAATAATGAGGGAAATTTAATTTCATTCTATTCCAGTCCTGCCAACCAAACAACAACGAATGAAATTTAATTCCCTTCCATTCATTTGACAGATTTCATTCCCTTTGAAAACGTTTTGCCCCGAAACCAAGGGGGTACTAACTAACAACTGAGTTCGCAGGATTACCGTCCATAATCAAATTACACGCAAGTGGTTAAAATTTGATAGTGTAGAAGATATACGAATAGGAATCAAAATTCGATTCTATAGACTGTGTTATACACTTTCCAAACGTAACAATGTGACCCTAATCTGTGCAACTCAGACAATATACATCATTAAAACACAATTAACTAATGATATGATCAATATCAATGTGATGCGATTATGTGTCATCCTTTCTGGTTGTAAAATTGAATTTGTGAGCTATTTGTTTACAAAAAAATGTAATTTTGATAAACCGTACAAGGATTTCATGTCAAATCTTAAGCAAGCAGTCACTGTCGAATCAGAGCTCAAGCTTAGAGTTACCAAACTGGCTAAATAAAATGGCCATGTCCATACCCTGTTGCATTGTAGGCACTGCAGTGTCATACGGGCAGTCGTTAGAAAACCCGGCCTTGCCTGATTTTTGAACTTTCTTAATGCACCGCTTGAACTTCTCGTGGCATTTCACATTAGTCATTCCTAGACAATGCAGAGTACACGAGTCAACTATGGTGCAAAAACAGAAACATATGTTTATTTGCATACCTCATAAACATTGTCTAAGGAGATAAAATAAAGGATACAAATCGACAAACGTACTTTTGTTAGTGTAAATACCGTGTCGTGTCAGGGACTTAGGGTTAGTCCCAATACAGTCCGTAAGGCTTTATTTAGGTCACATGCTTCCGTGTGAGAGTGTGTGTGTATAAATTTTCATCTTCTTTATCATTATGCGCAAAAGAGAGGAGCCGTTTGAGATGAAATCGCATGCACAAGTCTTTAACAGAGATTTTTTTTTATTTGAATGATGACCATAGCGGATGTCAGCTCAATCCAAAGAAATTTAAATGCACCAATTTTCTCTCCTATCATCTTTGATTATTGCTTTCAACCAATAAAACAACAAAGGATACCATCTGCTATCCTGAAGTGTACTTAACGGAGGTGGGTTTCCGAGGAGATACATTACATCAAGCACCTAAGAGGCTAAGAAGCTGTCTGTATTAATTAACTAGTGGAAGTTTTGCTGGCATCCCATTTGAAAGATAGCATCCATATGCATCTAATCACCTAACATGACAGCACTAGTAAGTCCATTACATCATAGATATTGTGCTGAGTCCTCCTATCTTTCTATTTGAGATTTCATCACTGTTAGAAATTATTGACACTTAACCGGTCCCTGTTTGTATTGTCATCAGCAAGAGCTATGCACAATTCTAATCATATTGCTTCCTCATCATAATTTATAAATGCTAAAACTACTACTGGCTTTGGGTTATCAACTCTATGCCTAAAATGAAGCATGTTAGTTCATATGCTTAATGGAGTTGGTATGGATGGAAACACTGGCAAAGCAAGATTGTACTACTTGCAAAGATGGCACCCATATAACATAGTAGTTGATCAGAAGATAGAAAAATGGGTTGATGTATTTCAAACGTTAATGCCTTTATGGGCAAACACAATGTTTGTCACATTTCCTATCGAGCTTTGTCACATTTCCTATCGAGCTTTGCTTAAACTCTTTGCATGATGTCCTTATCCTTGAAGCAGTTGTAACCATACAATACCTTCATAAATTTTGTTCGAGGATGGCTTCTCAGTTTTACCCTAAGTGAACATCGCTAGGGCTCAATTGAAACTATCACATTTAGCTAATTGACCATCAGAGCTTAGATCATCTGAAGATCAGTAGAGAGAGACACAACACATATAAGGGAAGATAAAAAGGCATATCATTAGGCAATCAACCATCCATTAACATAGAATTAAAATCTATTGGATTCACAACAAACAAACCTTTTTTCTCGACGCATTCATCATGAATCTGACAGCAGGCATCAAGATCATCACAAGGCTTTTCACCTGGACATCCAGTCCATCCAACCCCACAGTACTTTCCGTATCTGATCCCAAGCGCTAATCAGAAATAGCAATAGATTAATCAAATCAATTAAATCGAAAAATATCAAGAATCGGAAAGAGAATTACAGTTACAGTTTTCTGCCACGCATCTCCTGCTGCATCTGACCTGTAAATTCATAAAAAAGGTAATTATAATTTGTAGTATGAAATTAGACAGATATCATCAAGTGACGAAGATAACCTCAGATGCATTGGTAGATTCTGCAATGGTAATGCTGAAGATTAGATGCATAATGAAGAAGCAGACAAATGAGAATTTGAACCACATCATCGTCTCTAAATTATAGATTTTGTATCTAGAAATCAACTCTCTCTACTCGTTTTGATTTCTCTCTGGTTTTCCAGGTGACGTGTTTTCTTCGGTCTGATTGGTCCTTTTTTATAGGAATTTTTCCCTTTCTTTTATACTCACTCCATTTGGTTGCCAAAACTAGGATGAGCTCGGTACCGGACCGTACCGAAATTGAATTATTAATTTTGAAAGAACCGAATACCGATCCGTATAATTTTATATGGTGCCGGTTCGGTTCCGAATACTGAATTTTAGCTAATTTAAAAACAGAATACCGAACCGAATATATTAATTCGGTATCGGTCGGTACCGATACCGGTTCGGGTTCGAAAAATGGTACTCGTTGCTCACCCCTAGCCAAAACACACAACACGGATAGAAGGAATAACGGGAGAAATGGTGAAAAGTAGAAAAGAGTGGTTCTGTTTATCAAACAATAATTATCCGTAAATCAGTTAAATCATTGAATGTGTAGTGCCGATTCTCAATCATTACAAATTATATAAAAATAAATTGATTTATTATGCTTAGTTAAAGCAATTTCTATGTAAGTTGTTACCAAATACTGTAACACATTTAGATAATATATCTGCTGTTTAAAAAAAAAATTTAGATAATATATCTACTTTTAATAATAAAAATACCTATAATTACAACTTCAAATTGTAAATGATAATTTTTACTTTTAAACATTAGTCAGCTGTCTTTTTCACGACAGCAGCAAAAAATTTTTTTTATTTTGGATGATAACATTTGTTCTGTTAATATTTTTTTTTGTGAGAATTTCATATATATCATTCCAAAACTTCATAATACCTAACTCAAAATTTTAATATCATATATATCCCTCCAAAATATCATAATATCCTATATACTCAATTTTAAATATTAATATTATGGGTGGACAGTTTTTGGTTTGTAACTGAGGAAACCAAAAACCAAACCAAATCGAATCCATTTAAAATCAAACCAAACACCCTCTATGAAACAAGTGGCAAACCTCTCCAAGAAATATCAATTTCCTCACATTTTCCGTCAAACTCACTGTTCACATTACTTTCGATATAAAAAGGATGGGTTTCATAATTTGCATATAACCACAATGACGAAAATTGTAATTTACCCTAAAATAAATTATAAAACACAATAATAGCATAAATGAAAAGCCTGAAAGTGTTGGGCCTTATTATAGGTCTTGTTAGAATGTTAGGATGGACGGGTCCAAAACCCACCAACTGTCCAAAGCAAAAAAAAAAAAAATAAATAAATAAATAAAAAAAAAAAGTTTTTTGATTTTGTAGTTTTCATTAGTTTTTTCTTATTATTGATTTTTTTGGCATGACGGACAGTTTTATTTAACCTCAAGCTTTAACTCTTTTTAATCGATAAATTGTATTTGACTTGTATATATATATATTTTTTTGTGAACCATTTAAAAAGCATAGGCTTCTAACCAAAATCTTATGTTTAAAAAATAATTATACCTTATGATACATAAAATTACATAAGCAATATTAATTATTTATGTTTTAATTTGATTTTTTTGTGTATATGCATATCATAACGTTTAACACTTTAACTTCAATCACATTGCCAAACAGGTCATGTTTCATTATACAATTACATTATAATAACTCGTCAATTGTATTGTTTATATTTAATTTTAGACAATGATTTTGAGTAAAGTAGTTTATTAAATAATTGATATGGTTATGTACAATATAAGATAACCACAAAATCTATTATATATATATATAATAAATAAGAACACAAATTGTCATGTAAAATTATTACGTTTCACCTAAAGATTTAAATACATTTTATTAATTTTAGAATAATAATTTTTATTAATTTTTAAATAAACTAAAATAAAAGAAAAATATAATTCATTATTTCTAATATTTACAAACATTATTAAATAATTACCTCTATTCACTATCTGATATGATCCAATAATGTTTTTTTGTCATCATTATCTATTTCACAAAATACTTTTAGTAAATTAAAAGAACAATACACTGTAAACACGACCAACACCACAACCAATCTATTATCAGTGAATTTGAGATAAATGAAGTTCAAAACAGTTAAACTAAAACCATATCTATTACCAATTTATTTTTCTTTGTTAATGAAGGACCCTAGAAAATGATAATTTTGAAAAAAGGCTTTTATATCGAAGATGATTTATATATAATAACTTTTTATCATCCACAATGATAAATATTTATACATTATGCAAAATATAATTGTGTATTATTATCGTCGAAAAAAATATTATTATGTACAAATCACTGCCATTTCTATATACTCTTATTTATATCACACGTACTTATTCATGTCATATTGTTCATATGAACCAATCAAAATCCAAATAAATAAATAAATTTTAAAGGAAATCAAGTACTATTTATAAGTTGTTTTCTGATGAGAGATTAAATTTTCATTAGTTAAAATACCTTATAAATATAAATGATTTCACACTATTTCTTTCTAATATACAAGATGACACGTAAAACCATTGGCCATCTCCATCAATCCCTCCGTCTAACACATTTTAGGTGGCTTTGTAGTTTGTATCTTCTTCCAATCATTATGTTATTTATTTTTATTTTATATTTGTATGATAAATTACAATAAATAAATTATAATTTTATTCTTACTTATCATCATTAAAAGGATGTTGGTTTATACACAATAAATTTCTATTACTTATAACAATACACATACACTTGTATATTGTATGGTATATAAATCTACAAAACTTTTATTATTGTATTTCCTGGAAACACATCTTATTTTTATTTCATCTAACTTTAAAAATATTTGACTGAAAATCTAAGAAAATACTTTTTTTTTATTAAACAAATTTGGAAAATTAGATAATAAAATAAATGGTTAAGTGTCATTTTAACCATTCAACTTTTAGATTTTTTTTAGTTTAGTCATTAAACTATTTTTTTGTCCCGATTTAGCCACCGAACTATAATTTGTATATATATATATATATTTAGCCACTAAACTTTCTTTTTACTGATTTAATCACTGAATTTTGTATCGATTTAGCCACTAAACAATCATATTTTGTACTAATTTAGCCATTAGTTTTATTCATTTTCCCCAAAATAGGACACTAACCTAAAGTTTAATGGCTAAATGTAGACAAAAAATAATTTAATGGCTAAATGAGACAAATTTAAAAGTTAAATGGTCAAAATGATACTAATCCTAAAACAAAACCGAAAAGTCAATGGATTAGGGATGTGTAATTAGTAATTACCCGAATTGAATGTTTTAGTTTAATTGATTGCTTCCACGGGCTTAGCTATAAAGCATTTTAGCTTCAATTCTTAAATTAAATTAATATTCCACCAGCTTATTAACTCCGTGAATATATATATATATATATATATATATATATATATATATATATATATATAGGGTCAGGTTCTCTGGGGCACCTGTATGCATTGTGCACTTTGGGAACCTGTATGCACCGTTAGATCTTGAATTTTAAGGTTCAGATTGTAGTGGCAAAAGGGTAATTAACTTGAAAATGGGTGCACGGGTGCATAACTTCTCGCGCGCGGAAGGGCAAAATCGGAAGATGCTTGAATTCAGAAATTATTCTATCCGAATCTAAACAAACATGATGCATCTTCATCCAATTTAATGGATTCGTCTTCAAACACGATGCATCTTCATCCAATTCAATTTCAAAGATGATGCATTTCGACCATATTCATCCTCGTCTTTGTTCCATCATTATGCATCACTAAAATCGTGATACATTTCGGCCATATTCATCCTCGTCTTTGTTCCATCATTATGCATCACCAAAATCGTGATGCATTTCGACATTTAAACGTGTTAATTTCGTGATGCATCTTTGAAATTTAAACGTGTTCATCAACGTCTTCAATTCATCATTGTTCTGATGCATTGTTGTTGTGCATCATGTTTGAAACAACCAATACCAATGCTCCAACTATTTCTTGGAAGCAATAACCACCAACATTAATAAAGAATCTTAGAATCTTTTCACCAGCCATAAGCATGATACAAAATCGTAGAATGAACTGTTAGTAAAAAAACTGATACTGAAAAACCATGATCAACAGACGCAAGCAAATTCTCGTCAACATCGATGCACAGGTATGGTGCAGAGTTGCATACCGACGGTGGACAGCGATGGTGGTGCTGGGTCTGGCGGTAGTAGTAGTGGTTGTCTTGTGAAAACTGGCTGAGAGAAAGAGAGATGGAGAGAGGCTAGCCATGAAAGAGAAAGGGAAAGAGAGAGAGAGAGAAAAGGGGATGGATTTATGGGAAGGTGGTTGATCATTTTATTTAGTTTTCTAAATAAATGATAAATATTAAATTAAATCTTATAATTTAACAATATATTATTAAACATTTCCAAAATGTCCTTAATGCACCCTTTGTAAACAAACAATGCATTTTTGGTTCCCATTTGATTCCCGATGCATATGGTGCCCCATAGAACCTCAATCTATATATATATATATATATATATATATATATATATATATATATATATATATATACATACATATCTATATCTATCTATATAATAAAAGAGAACATCAAATGCCACGTGGCGTTACCACATTTAAAAAAAATACTACCTTATTATTTTTAATATAAAATAAAATAAAAGATAAATACAATTAGTTTTTTCAAATATCTATAAACATAAATAAATGCAACTTTATTATTTTTAATATAAATACAATTAATTTTTTCTAATATCTATAAATTTCACAAAAAAGATAAATATAACATTATCATTTTTAATATAAAATAAAATAAAAGATAAATACATATAATTTTTTCTAATATCTAGAAACATCGTTAGATAAATACAACATTATTATTTTTAAATATAAAATAAAATAAAAGATAAATACAATTAATCTTTTTTAATGTCTATAAACACATATAAATAATTAACTAGAAAAAATAAATAAAACATTATTATTTTAAAAATAAAATATAAATACAATTAATTATTTTAATCTATATATATCATAAATGAATATAATTAATTTTATTCATGTAACACGTGAGACACAAACTATTTTTTAACAAAAAGTAAGATATCTTTACTTCTCTATCAATTTCTATAGGGCAAATTTCAAAAAAACCCAATAAAGTATCTCTTTTGGAATGATTAAGTCCTTCAACTTTATTTTGAAACAAGTAAACCCTTAAGCTTAATGAAAC
>JAANYP010000543.1:0-19319 GCA_020465985.1 Centrapalus pauciflorus
GCTCTTGTCTGAGGGCTGAGGAGGAAGGAGCTCCTGGTCCTCTTTTCCTTTTATATAGATATTTAAGTGTGGATCTTGGCTGATCAATAGGAGCAGAAGGAATTTGTGTATCATGAGGAGGGGGTGGGGTCCTGGGGGTGAAGCAGTAATGATAGGCTGAGCCTGCTCAGGACCTGCTCCTCTGTTTCTTGGAATGATGTTGAGCATTGCAGAAGGCAATGGAACATCTATACTCAAAAAATTGGCACTTTGTTTTAAAAGCCTTTTAATGGAAGATAGTGAGTGCCGATGGGAAATATGTATCCTCTTATGTAAATGAGAAGTGGTGCAGGTGTGTGCAATTATTTCTGCCAAAAATCTAGGATACATTAAAAACTTCCCATTCTTTAGGGAATGATGCCTTAATCAATCCCTGAAAATCATATTAGAAAAATTGAACTGTTGGCCTATTGAAAAGCACACTAAGGCAGTAGAGAGTTGCATATTGGGCAGGGAAAAACTTCTGACCAAACCAGGTTCTTTTGGAGGCTCATACACTGCTGAATAATATGCACAAGATATTTCCATTTAGGTGAAAAGTGTGCTTTCAAGAAAGTAAATGAATCAGCAGGACCCCTATATCCAATATCATGAAGACCGGTATGTAAAGCATTAAGGGTTAGGTCTGTTATACCTGTGGCATCTTGAAGATGCAGATGATGTCGAATGGATTCCTCAGTTATGGTGATGAGAGTGCCATCAATTTTGGATAGTATAGAAGGAACTCCATTGATGGTTTGGACAGAGGCACGGTTCCAGAACTGCTCAATATGGGATATGTATATTGTGGGATTGATATTGAGGGTTTGATGAATATGGGAGTGTCTTATAAAATCCATCATGTCATGGAATGGCTGAAGTTCAGAGTGCTTTAGAGAGTACGGTAGGCAGTTGTGTTCTTTGACAAACTCCATTGAAGAATGAACGGAGGTTTTCGGGTTACAAGGATGAGTGTGTGAATCGTTCAGAGGGAAAAGAAAGGCCGTGGTATGAAATTTTGTAACTGGTAGTTACAAGTGAACGAAACTGGGACCTTTAAAGGTTTTGAAAGAGGTTGGTTCCCGCGCACACACATTTAAAAAAAATTACCGAAATACCCTGCACACTTTGACAGATCAAGTGAATAACTAACAGTTCGAGAAAATGAACTAGCAGCTTGAGAAAATACTCAAGCTGTTAGTTGAAACTTAGGCATCTTTTAATGAAACAGTGACTCCCCCTTAAATAAGCATATGAATTAGATAATGATGAAAACAAATTAATCCATGTTTATCATACCAATATTTGATACCAGGAAAGTGAACCTTCCTATATCAAAAGGTTTTGTAAATAGATCAGCTAACTGATCATCAGTATGTATTTTGGTAACTTGGATTAATTTCTTCTCATTACAATCCCTGATAAAGTGAAATCTGATGTCTATATGCTTGGTTTTTGGGAATTTCACTGGGTTTTGCACAATGCTGATTGCACTTGAATTGTCAATGTAAATAGGAGTGGATAAGAAGTTCATACCATAGTCTCTCAATTGATTTTGAATCCACATTACCTGGGAGCAGCAGCTTGCAGCTGCTACATATTCTGCTTCAGTGGATGAGCTGGAAACAGTTGTCTGCTTTTTGCATTGCCAAGAGACCAGTCTTGCTCCTAAGTATTGACATCCACCAGTTGTGGATTTTCTGTCAATGTTGCATCCACCATTGTCACTGTCAGAATAGGCTGTTAGTTCAAGGGGAGAGTCTTTAGGATACCATAGGCCTAAATGTGGTTGGCCTTTGAGATATCAAAAGATTCTCTTAACAGCAACCAAATGAGAATCCTTTGGAGAGCATTGAAACCTAGCACACACAGACAACAAACATAATATCATGTCTAGAAGATGTTAGATACATAAGTGATCCTATAAGAGATCTGTATAAGTGAATGTCCACATCTATGCCATCTTTGTCTGTGTGGAGCTGCTTGTGAGGATCCATTGGGGTGCTTGCAACTTTTGTGTCTTGATAGCCAAACTTTTCCAGTATGTCTTTCACATACTTTGATTGACTTATGAAGAGACCAGTGGGCTTCTGCTTGACCTGTAATCCAAGAAAGAAAGTGAGTTCTCCCATTGAACTCATTTGGAACTTTTTGTGCATTAAAGCTTCAAACTCTTTGCACAAACAATCATTTGTTGAGCCAAAGATGATGTCATCAACATAGATTTGGACAAGCAGAATCTCAGCTTTGATGGACTTAGTGAAAAGAGTTTTGTCCAGAGTGCCTCTCTTGAACCCATTCTGTAGAAGGTATGATGACAGAGTGTCATACCATGCTCTGGGGGCTTGATGGAGGCCATAGAGAGCCTTGTCTAACTTGTAGACCCTGTCTGGATACTTGTAGTCCTCAAAACCAGGAGGCTGACATACATAGACCTCCTCTTCAATTGTCTCATATAGAAAAGCAGACTTCACATCCATTTGATACACTTTAAAACCTTTGAAGCTTGCATAGGCCAAAAATAGTCTGATGGCTTCAATACTTGCCACTGGAGCAAATACATCATCATAATCTATGCCTTCTTCTTGAGTGTACCCTTGTGCTACTAGTCTTGCTTTATTCTTGATGACTATCCCTCTCTCATCTTTTTTGTTTCTGAACACCCATCTTGTACCAATTGCTCTCTTTCCTTTAGGAAGATCAACCAGTGTCCATACATTCTGAATCTTGAACTGTAGAAGCTCTTCTTACATTGCCTCAATCCAGGATGAATCTTTCAATGCTTCTGATGCCTTTTTAGGTTCTAGTTGAGACATGAAACAGGCATGTTCAAAAGTAGCTAGACTGAATTCAGGAACTGCTTGTTCAGCAGCAGCAGTCTCATTATGAACCATTTTCCTTGTTTGTACAGGAGTACTTGGATCACCCAGTATTTGATTGAGAGCATGATACTTGTGAACTCTGAGTGTAGGCTCTCTCTCTGTCTAAAAAGAAGACCCAAGATTTGTATCATCTCCATCAGGACCAGTGAATGGTTCAGCTTCTGGTACAACTTGACTTGAATCTGGGACTGTTTCCCTTTGTGTTGGAGCTGGTCTCTCAGAACTTGAGAGTGGCACTTCAGTGTCTGGATTTGTATCATGTTGAGCATTCAGAACCCCTGGAGGGTCACATGACAGAAGTGGTATAGTGGTGTAATCATCCCAATTGGTTTAATCTGCAGCAGTTTGAAACTTTGTGCCAACAGCTTGAGAATTTGTATTGGCAGCTTGAGAATTTGTGTTGGCAGCTTCAATCCTGTATGCATCAGCTTCTGCAATATACTCAACAAAGCTCAGAGAATTTGTTAGTGAATCTAAATCAAACAACCAATCAGGACCAGTGCCTTTGACATTTGCAGTATTTTCATTAAATTCAACATTGGCACTTTCTTCAATGGTTTTAGACACACTGTTATATACTCTATAGGCTTTGCTTTGACTTGAGTATCCTACAAAAAATCCTTCTTCAGCCTTACTTTCAAACTTCCCTAAGTGAGTCTTAGTATGAAGAATAGTACATGGACATCCAAAAGGCTTGAAGAAAGCTATTCGGGGACTTCTATTATGGAATAACTCAGAAGGAGTTTTCCCTTTAGATTGAACAATCTGAACCCTATTCAGAACATAACAGGCTGTATTAACAGCTTCTGCCCAGAAAGTCATTGGCAGGTTTGAATCAGCTAACATTGTTCTGGCAGCCTCAATTAATGTTCTGTTCTTTTTTTCAGCTACACCATTTTGCTGTGGTGTTCTTGGTGCACTATATTGTCTAGCAATACCTTTGGACTCACAAAAATTGTTTAGAATGTGATTTTTAAATTCAGTTCCATTGTCTGATCTTATCACCTTAACTTTTGAGTTGGATTGGTTTTCTATCTTAAGAATAAATGACTTAACTAGCTCAGCAGTTTCATCTTTAGACCTAAGAAAGTAAACCCAAGTAAATCTGGTGAAATCATCAACAATAACTAAACAGTAAGCCCTTTTATTCAAACTCAAAACAGATGTTGGACCAAATAGATCCATGTGAATCAGCTGAAGAGCAGATGAGATTGAATTTACTTCTTTGGCCTTATGAGAAGATTTGTGTTGCTTGCCTTTAAGACATGCTACACAATGATCATCACATATGAATTCCTTTTGTGGTAAGCCTCTTACCAGATGCTTTTTGACTAAAACATTCATGGACTTGAAGTTCATGTGACACATCCTTCTATGCCAAAGGGCAGACTCATTGGATGATGCTTTGGACATCAAACAGCTTAAAGTATTTGATTTGGATAAAAGATCTGTGTCCAAACAGTAGACATTGTCTTTTCTTGGTGTTCTTAGTAAAACAAGATTTTCAAGAATTTTGAAATCTTTTGAAAGGACAATGCACTCAGAATCTGTAAACAAAACAATGTTTTGTTTGTCACAAATTTGAGAGACACTTAATAAATTATACTTAAGCTATTCAACATACAAAACATCATGAAAAATCATGTTGCCTGCATTAACAGTACCTTTACCTGTAACCTTACCTCCTTTTGAGTTGCCTCCAAATGCAACAAATCCTCCATCAAAGTTTTTGAAATTTGACAAGCACTCAGAATTGCCTGTCATGTGCCTAGAGCATCCACTGTCCAAATGCCATCTTGTTTTATGAGGTGACCTGTGGTTGCCCTGCACAAATAAAAGCTTAGTCAGTAGTGGAGTAAACCCAAACCAAATTGGTTTTGGGTTGGTCTTGTGCGTTGACATAACTAAATACTGTTTTTGACTTCTTATATTTAGTGAGATCTACTGATGGAGTCTTTGGAGAGTATTTAGTGATTATATGAGGGATCCAGGTATTTTGATCATCTTTTCTTCTAACAGTCTCAGATGATTCATTGGCAGTTCCAGATTGATGCTTAGCAGTTTGATCTGTGTGTGTAGTGCTAACAGTTTCAGAATTTGCACTAACAGCTTCAGAATTTGCACTAACAGCCTAGATTTTGACTTAGCAGTCTGATCTTTTGCATCAACAGTTTGATCTGAAGATTTGTCCTTGACACACCATATTTGTTTAAAACTTAATTTAGGCTTTGCCAAAACTTGTTTTTGATGTGTGGACTGTTTTTTATTAACTTTTGAAAACCGGTGATCAACTGTTTTCTTTGGAACTGGTGTAGCAGAAGGTTTGACCTTTGAATTTTTTACATGAGTAGGACTTGATTTTTTATGATTCACAGTCTGTTTTGCAACAGCTGGTTTATAAAAACAATCCTTGGCCAAGTGATTCTTCCTTCCACGGTGAAAACACCTTTTGACTATTTGAATTGGAGAACCAGATTTATCTGACAATTTCTGGTTCTTGTTCCTCTGATTTCCCCTTACCTGCTGTTGTTTGGGAAACTTTTGAACACCATGCTTTTGGCATGTGCAGACTGGAACATTTTTACCCTTTTTATTATTCTTTGAAGAAGATGCAGTGTTACAGTTAGAATATACAGAGACTTGTGGAGCAGCATTGCATACACTCATCTTCTCTTTTCCTTTCTTACTGGGGTCTTGGATCTCTATAGGTGCACTCATTGTTTTGTGTTCTTTCTCACCTGCTGTGCACTCACAGTCTCTGTTTTGAATCTGATCTTCTTTAGATTCAGGACTGTTATCAAGAATAGGATCTACAGTAGTCATAGACTCATCTAGTGGTTCATTGACAAGTCTATCAGCAACTTCACTCATTGGATGAATGTATTTGTTATTGTATGGAGGTGGAGTAGCCCTGTAGCCTATGCCTTCTTCGGGATTAACCTGAGATTTTACCCTATCTTTAAATTGGACTTCCATTAGGGGTTCCAGCTTTTGATTAGCCAATTTGAAGTTACCTAGATCTATATTGACAGATTTCAGTTTCTTATTAGCCTCTAACACCTTTTGTTCAGTCTCTTCTACCTTTTTATTAAGGGATTCTATTTTCTTATTTAGCTCCTTTTTCTCCCACTCATGATATGTTCTATCATGTCCCATTTGAATCTCATTATCCTTATAGTCATTGATCTGTTTTTCAAGATCTTCTATGGCTTGCATGTATTCATATCTCCTTTCTTCCATCTTAGCTAGAGTTTTGCACATGCTCTCATTATGGTCTCTGTTTTTTTTAACCATATTTTTGCATGATTGAGAGCAGAGTTTAGAATTTACCTCAGATGGTAGTTCAGTGGGGGAGACATTTGATGTTTCTGCCATTAGAGCTTGATTTTGAAACTGTTCCTCTGTCTGATCACTCCAGTCAAACACATTGTCGTCTTGGGAGACAAGTGCTGTTGATGATGATGTCTGATTGGTCTGTGGAGTCCTTGATGACAGTTGACCTTGAGACCTACATTCTCTGGCAAAGTGACCAAGCTTATGACATTTATAGCACTCAACTTTTGTCTTATCAAAAGCTCGTTTGCCTTCTGTTCTGGCTTGAAAATTGGTCCTGCCAGTTCTTTTAAGAAACCTTTTGGCTCTCATGGTCAGCATTGCATGTTGCCACTTCAAATCCATCTCTTCAAGATCATCTGGATGAATTTGTTCAAGATCTTCAGCATTTAGAGCAAACAGTCCATCATTGACAACAAAAGCCTCATAATGAGCTTCAGTAGAGTTGCCATCACCACCTGAAAAGGAATCACTGCCATTAGATTTTTCAGATGATAGAAGAGCAGTATTATGATTATAAGAAAGAGATTTCTTTTTAGTATCAATCTCAGTCTCAAACACTCTCAGACTGTTGTACAGATCATCCAGTTCTATTTCATCAAGAGTGTCTTTTGTTCTCCATTGTGCAGCATAAACTGTCCATTCTTCTCCAAGAGATCTGAGAAACTTTCTGTTGACCTCATCTTGATCCAGGCTGACTTTTGCACTTTCCAGTTCACTTATCAGTTTGTTGAACCTGTCAAAGATTTGAGTAAGGTTTTCATTCTTGCCACCAGAAAAGTTCTCATACTGTTGTTTCAAAAGATCCTTTTGATTTCTCTTGGTACTGGCATTACCAGCAAATCTTTTCTCTAAAGCATTCCAAAGAGAATGAGCAGTATAAAACTTTTTGAACTGATGTTGATAAGCATTAGGAATGGCTATTTGTAAAAGTGTAAGAGCTTTCATTTCATTCATTCTAGCCTTTCTTTCAAGTTCAGTTTTTGGAGGAGTTTTAACTGGTTTTCCCTCATCATCAAGTTCTGGATCACTTACAGGAGGAAATTCAACAGCTTCCCATATGGCATAATCAATGAATTTAATATGCTGTTGAATCCTGAGTTTCCACATCTCAAACTCAGTGGGCTTGAGCATAGGCACTTTGAGTCCTTGCCCAGATCCACTGCTGCTATTTTCAAATTCCATTGCAAAAGATTAAAAATTTAAAAGAAAGTTTTCGACTTTGAAAAACAAAGAACAACCTGGCTCTGATACCACTTCTCAGGATCTAAAACTAATTAACCAAGACTAACTGATTTGAATTTATCAGAGTATAAATCAATAATCTTGCTTTGAATCAAAGTTTAATTAAGAAGTTTGCGGAATAACACTTAATTATTTTAACAAAAGCTTTCAGAATCAATGGCAAGTAAACACACGAAATAATCAAAACTGCTTGTATTGCTGATTTCAATGATTACAATCACCTCTAATCTGTTTGATTAGACGAAGAACACAAATTGTTCTTAGGGTTTTACAACCTTAGAGGCTTATGAAAACTCAAACAAAAAGCAATTACAGACTTGAATATGCAGAAAACTCCTATACAATAGAAACACCTATTCTATGTATTTATATTGCTTCTTGATTTGTTTCCTTGAAGAACTATGACTTCTCTGATAGTAGATATTCTGGA
Organism: Centrapalus pauciflorus; assembly: GCA_020465985.1. Classification (NCBI taxonomy): domain Eukaryota; kingdom Viridiplantae; phylum Streptophyta; class Magnoliopsida; order Asterales; family Asteraceae; genus Centrapalus; species Centrapalus pauciflorus. The sequence goes on from JAANYP010000543.1 coordinate 7,909, forward strand.
ATCTTCGTGTAGATATCTTTTCCTGAATATCAGCACTTTCTGTTTATGAAACTGTTGAGCAGCTTGAATCACTTGACAGCTTGAACAGAGCAGCTTGAGTTGTTTTACTCTGGCAGCTTGAACTTTTACACTGGCAGCTCGAGATTCTTCAACTAACAGCATGAACTTTGTATTTACATATAAATTCTACTAACAGTTTGAGAAGTCTAACTAACAGCTTGAACTTACTTAGACTATTTCCCAACACCAATATCTAAGAAGAAGGCTAAAGGACTTCAATTCACTGCCGAAATGTGATGCTAATGAGTTATCCTGGAAGGATCTTATCTACCTTGGAGACGACTAGTACGCTGAAGTGATTGCAAAGATCATCAGAAGGGAAGGTCTGTTTGGGAGGTTTGAAAGGCTGAAACCAAGGACAGGCAAAAGGGTCATGGACGAAACTAGGATAGATCCGTTGACTGGCAGGCCTTAGATTAAGATGTACTACAAACATGTCAAGTAAAGGGCACAAGTCTAATCTAATTCGTGTCATCATATAATCAAGATAAATCTACCCAGACCACCATATTTTTAAAATTCCAATTAGTAACAAAAGGGTTTGCTGAGTAGAGGTCTATGAGAACTCCTGTCTTGATCTTGTAAGACCTAAGTACTAGGTCCGGCAGGTGATTTTCCTTTGTCTTTTCCTGTAAAAATGTCAAGTAACCATTGTAAGCAATGCTTAGTGAGTAAATAGATTTTCAAATTAACATGCATTGTCAAGCAGATCATCAGTCTAGCGTGATATGTCTTGGCTGCCGCTACAGCCCTCATGATTGAGACATAGAAGTCATAGAGTCGGATGATGTTCAAGCCACGCTCACGCTTAAATCGTGGGGATCAGCCACATACTGGGCTAGCTACCAGTAAATCAACATGGCGGAACATCGGAGGGTCATTACCAAGTTCAATAGAACTGGTGAAATAGCCAGGTCTAGAACAATAGACCGACAAGGCTAATCAAGCTGAATCAATATGTCAAAGTATATGCAATGATGAAGCATACGTAATCAAAGTCATGATAGCAATAATCTCAAAGCATTATCCGAAGTAAACTGTTAATGCAATATCATGTGAAATGATGATCAAATAGCTTTCATGATCCACTTGGCAACACCGAACCATGGTGTGCACAGGTCACAATCCAGCTGATAATATGAATGTCAAATCAATCTAGCATCAAAAATATGTATCAACTGGAAATTCTAGCATGTTAAATCTGAATATCTATAACTCACAGACCTGGGGTCTTTATCAAACAGATGTAAAATCTGCCACCTGAGTTATCTCAGGATTTTATCTTTGTCAGTATGTTCTCTGTCAATTCAAATCTTTGACCCGCTTTTAAATCTATAAATCAATGTTCAGAATTTCACTAAACCTGTCCAGAATTATCATATCAATCTCATGTCAATATCATCATCTTTTATCTTAAAAACTTTATTTTATCTGATTCTGATAACTGATCATTCATAATTCTTTCTTTCATTCATATTCTTTGTTAATTAATATTCTCAAAATATTAGTGTATATATATATATAATCATTTTGCTAATTATCTTGTTAATTTATGCGTTATACTTGTGTTTTATACAATATATTCGAATTTAGGGAGAGGGGTTCGAATTTATTACATTAATTCGAACATGTATGACTAAAATCAAAATCCATGACTTCGAACATAGACTTAAATTCGAGTTAATACTTAAATTTGAATCATGTATTTCGAATTTAATGTCAAACTCAAACCCTCATTCGAATTTAATGGTCAAATTCGAACATATATTCGAATTTAGCTAAAAAAATCGATTTTGTTCCAAGCATTTCGAGTTTGTTCTTGGCAGCTCGAATGTGTTCATCTTTTACAGCTTTAAAACATATATTTCTAAGTCTAAAATCACGAATATGTTAACTAATAAGCCTAGTTTTTATTCTATTATACATACTCTAATTAAAAGTCACACATGCAATATATAAATTTCATGTTTTAAATCTTTGATTTCGGTTTTACACGAAACCGAACCAAACACACTTATATTTCGAATTTAAAGTTGTTATTACCTCAAATTCGTTGTAGATTGTTGTTGATTATCACTTCTTGTAACTCCTTCTTGATTGAACTCCAACTTGTTTGCAAATTATGATGATTTTTGATGAAATTGTGAGTTATTTAGAGAGAGAGAGTAGAGAGAGAGAGAGTCAGATTTCTAAATAGTGATTAATGACCATATTTGAAGTTTATATACGTCATCTAGTTATATTTGCAACTTAACCCACTATTACTTTTGTATCTTATATCTCTTTTATTTAATTATCTTTAATAATTTATTAAATCATAATTTAAATATTTATATAATTTAATTAAATATTTCATAATTTAATTAAATTACAATTCAAATAATGTAATAAAATTACATTATTAGTTCAAATACTAAAATTAAGTTTAGATAAGACTAGGTTGTTACAGAATGGGCTCCACCACGTACAAACTTCGTCCCCGAAGTTAGCTATGTTCGAACAGACTGGGATACGTAGCTTTCATAATATCTTCAGATTCCCAAGATTGATGCGAACCCTTGTGGTGTTTCCACTGGACGAGCACCATCTGTATTTCTTTATTTCTAAGCTTCTTGGTCTTCGAGTCCATAATACGTTCTGGTTCTTCAACCACTCGAAGCTTTTCATCAACTTGCAGATTTAACGTGTGGTATTTGAACTTCTCGTTCATCAGCTAGACTCTTTCTTAAGTGACTAACATGGAATACAGGGTGTATTCCAGATAAATCCGTTGGCAGTTCAAGACGATAAGATTGGTTTCCTATCTTTTCGGCAATCTTGAACGGACCGATGAATCTCGGAGGTAGCTTGTTTCTCTTTATGAATCTTACCACATTCTTCATTGGGGATACTTTCAGCATCACCCAATCGTTAACCGCAAAACTGATAGATCTTCGTTGATTATCATAATATGACTTCTGCCTGCTTTGAGCTTCTAGGATATTTCTTCTAACAAGTTGAATCTTCTCGTGAGTCAATTGTAGAAGGGTAGGACCCGCTATAGGCGATTCACCTGTTTCGCGCCAACAGGGGGAGTTCTGCACTTTCTTCCATATAAAGCTTCAAATGGAGCCATCTTGATCGTTGAATGATAACTGTTATTATATGAGAATTCGACCAAAGGCAAGTGGTCATCCCAATTACCACCCAGATCAAGAACACAGGCACGAAGCATATCTTCGAGAGTAAGGATAGTACGTTGACTTTGACCATCTGCATTAGGGTGATAAGCAGTACTCATAGAAATTCGAGTACCCATCCCATCTTGCAGCGCTTTCCAGAATCTCGAAGTGAAACGACTATCGTGATCAGATACGATAGATTTCGGCACTCGTGACGAGAAATAACCTCGGTGATGTACATCTGTGCCAATCTATCAAGAGAATACGTCTCTTTCATCGGTATGAAATGAGCTGACTTCGTTAAACGATCCACGACTACCAAGATAGAGTCGTGCTGTCTCTTGGTTTTCGGCAACTTCGTGATGAAGTCCATGGTTATATGCTCCCACTTCCACTCAGGAACTGGCAATGGTTGCATATCCCCAAAGGGTTTCTGATGTTCTGCCTTAACCATTTGACAAATTCTGCAGCTTTCAACGACTTTACTGATGTCTTTCTTCATTCCTGGCCACCAATAATCAGCCTTCAGATCGAAGTACATCTTTGAGCTGCCAGGATGAATGGATAATTTGGACTGATGGGCTTCCGATAGAAGAATGTTACGGATTGAACCATATTTAGGAATCCAGATTCGGTTTCCCTTGAGACATTGAAGTCCCAAATGATTCATAGACAGGAATTGTAACTGCCCTTTAAGATTTTCAGAACCGATATTCTCTTCTTTAAGTGTTTCGGCTTGAGCAGATCTAATGTCCTCGATAAGATCGGAAGAGAATATAACAGGAGTCAGGGCATAGCAACACTTTTCCGGATATACTTTCCTACTCAAAGCATCCGCGACAACATTTGCTTTGTCGGGATGATATAGGATCTCGCAATCATAGTCCTTGATAAGCTCCAAGGACCGTCGTTGTTTCATATTCAGATCCTTTTGACTAAAGAGATGTTTGAGACTCTTATGATCGGTGTAAGGCTGACACCGAGTCCCATAAAGATAATGACGCCAGATCTTCAGTGCAAAGGTAACGACAGCCAGCTCAAGATCATGAGTCGGGGCACTTTTCTCGTAATCCTTCAATTGCCTTGAAGCGTAAGCCAGTACCAGATGCGTCGCTGTAAACGACAAAATCATCATTGCCTTCTGGTAAGGCTAGGATCGGCGCTTGAATAAGTTTCTGTTTTAAATTTCAAATGCCTCTTGCTATTTATCAGCCCATACGAAAGGTGTATTCTTTCGTGTTAGCATCGTAAGTGGCACAACAATCTTCGAGAAGTCCTTAATGAATCGCCGGTAGTAACCAGCCAATCCAAGGAAACTTTTGATTTCGGAGGCATTGCGAGGTATTTGCCATTTCTGAACAGCCTCGACTTTAGAAGGATCAACTGAGATTCCTTCGCCAGATATAACATGGCCAAGGAATTGAATCTATAAAGAGATCAAGGAAGAAATTTCAAATTTTGTTTGAAACAAAGAACGCTTAGGAATAACTCAAGACAATATAAAGTTGTACCTGTCTGAGCCAGAATTCACACTTAGAGAATTTTGCGTAGAGTCTTTCTTTTCTCAGTAACTCTAGCAATTGTCGCAGATGATTAGAATGATCAGCCTCCATTTTGGAGTAAATCAGAATATCGTCTATGAATACGATAACTGACTTATCCAACATCGGTCTGCACACGCGATTCATGAGATCCATGAACGCCGCTAGTGCATTTGTTAAACCGAACGGCATCACGAGAAATTCGTAATGATCGTACCTTGTTCGGAAAGCTGTCTTCGGAATATCCTCATCTTTAGCCTTCAGCTGAAGATACCCAGAACGAAGATCGATTTTAGATAAATAGCTGTCTCCTTATAGCTGATCGAATAAATCATCAATTCTGGGCAGAGGATATTTATTCTTGATAGTGACTTTGTTCAACTCGCGGTAATCAATGCACATTCGAAGAGTTTCGTCTTTCTTCTTTACAAATAAGACAGGTGCACCCCACGGAGATGAACTAGGTCGGATAAAACCCTTTTCTAACAGCTCTTGCAACTGCTTTGACATTTCATGCATTTCTGCATGTGCAAGTCTGTAGGGAGCTATGGCGATTGGAGCCGCACCAGGAACTAAGTCAATGCCGAATTCGACTTGACGTTTTGTGGCACTCCAGAAATATCGTCAGGGAATACGTCTGGGAACTCACAGACGATAGGGATATCAGAAATAGATTTCTTGCTGCCTTCAGAGTTAGATTCAGATAAGACACAACATATGTAAGATTAATGACCCTTAGACAGATATTTACGAGCTTTTTCAACTTAAATGAAGCAGTGAGCACCTTTTCGCTTCTCGCCTTTTATTTCTAACACTCGGCCGTCTGAAGACTTAATTCAGATTATTCAGCGGTTGCAGACGATCATAGCCTCGTTATTCATTAGCCAATCCATGCTGATGATGACATCAAATTCTTCCAGCGGAATCGGAATAAGATCGAGATTGAATACAATGTTATCAATGAGTAGAGTGCAGTTACGGTATACGGAATCAGCCATAACATAGTTGTTACTGGCTGTCTCAATATCAATCACGACAGGAAGCTTGGATGCAGATTTTGATAATCTTTGCGCAAAAGAAGTCGATATAAAAGAATGACTAGCACCGGAATCGAATAATACGCGAGCAGGCATCGAATTTAACAAGAACGTACCGGTAAATACGTCAGGAGTTTCCTTTGCTTCTTCGGCTGTTATCTGAAATGCTCTAGTCCTTGCGGTTGGCGTTGCAGCTGAACTTTTCATTGTAGATCCTCCAGCTGACGATTGTGACTGATCCCGTTGCCCGCTACGACATGATACATGGAGTGTCCTCGTTTTCCACATTTCGCACACCCAAGTCCTCGCTGAGGGCATTCTTCACTGCTGTGACCGATTCTGTTACACGCAAAACAAGTGACGTCAACTGGGTTACACAGCCCCATGTGTAATTTTCTACATCTCTTGCAGAATCGTGGTTCGTTCGTTAGAGAATAAGCTTGAGCTCTCTGAGGCGAGCTGTATTGTTGGGATTGCTGAGGTTGCTGGGACTGAGACTTGTTTGGCTTAAAGAATCTGCCAAATCTCTGTTTCTTCGGAGGAGATGGACATGTCGGGTTCGCTGATGGAGCGTAGAGCTGATCGCCATACTCTAGATATCCCCTCTCGATCTGTCTGGCCGCTTCAACCATTTCCAGATAGGAGTTATACTTTATCGCGCTCATCGGGTGTCGGTATCTCGGGTTGAGTCCTCCATGAAATCTATTCATCTTCCTTTCCTCAGTAGCTACTTGATACGAGGAGTAACCACAAAGCCGCAAGAATTCATGCTCGTACTCATCTACAGTATTGGTTCCCTGAGTTAGCTGCATCAGTTGAACCTCCATCTTGTCTCGTTGATCAACAGGACAATATTTCGCATTGAACATGTCTAGGAACTGATTCCATTCTAGAGTCTGAATAACTTCCTCACCATAAATACTCCTTTGGGTTTTCCACCAGGCATGGGCAGCTCCAACAAACAACGCAGACGCATAACTCACCTTTTTCGATTCTAAGCAATCAGAGATTCTGAAATCTCTTCAGTATGACTGATCCAATCCATTGCCTGAATTGGATTAACTGTAGCCTTTTGGCTGCTCAATTTGGGTTTCGGGATCGAGTTATCAGAATCAGTTTCATCATTCTGGACTTGTTTTTCTTTTCGCTTATTCTTTTTATCATCACGTCTTTTAGCTTCGGCCTCATCTCTGGCCTGAAACTGTTCTTGCATAATCTTATTTTGTTGTTCAGAGTGTTGGGCTAATAGCTGTTGCATCATTTCAAACATTTGTTGTGGAGTCATGTTGTTTGGTATGCCACCTGATCCTGATCCTAAGATCTTAACTAAAAATTAAAATCATTTAACAATCAATTTATAGACTTAGATCTATGTACCCTTTTTCCCATCCTAACAGTCTGTACATCCTATCTCAGTTCAAACCACCTAAATGATTGATACATATGTATTGCTTCAGTTTGAGACCAAGTATTACTCACGTAATACTTGATTCACTCAAACTATGGGCTCAGATACCATCCTGTGAAGACCACCCCTCACGGGGCAATCCTCACCAGTCTAGGTCCCACATCATGCAATACGATATCAATCAATCTAAGATAGAGTAATTAAGTGCGGAATTATAAATTACAGTACAAAATATTAGGATTAAGTTTAATACATTTTTAGTGATGATTACAGATTTCAAATTAAAATTATAAAGGGAACAAGTCTAATCTAATTCATGTCATCATATAATCAAGATAAATCTACCCAGACCACCATATTATCGTCCTCCAATTAGTATCAAAAGGGTTTGCTGAGTAGAGGTCTATGAGAACTCCTGTCTTGATCTTGTAAGACCTGAGTACTAGGACCGGCAGGTGATTTTCCTTTGTCTTTTCCTGTAAAAATGTCAAGTAACAACTGTAAGCATTGCTAAGTGAGTAAATAGATTTTCAAATTAACATGCTTTGTCAAGCGGATCATCAGTCTAGCGTGATATGTCTTGGCTGCCGCTACAGCCCTCATGATTGAGACATAGAAGTCATAGAGTCGGATGATGTTCAAGCCACGCTCACGCTTAAATCGTGGGGATCAGCCACATACTGGGCTAGCTACCAGTAAATCAACATGGCGGAACATCGGAGGGTCATTACCAAGTTCAATAGAACTGGTGAAATAGCCAGGTCTAGAACAATAGACCGACAAGGCTAATCAAGCTGAATCAATATGTCAAAGTATATGCAATGATGAAGCATACATAATCAAATTCATGATAGCAATAATCTCAAAGCATTATCCGAAGTGAACTGTTAATGCAATATCATGTGAAATGATGATCAGATAGCTATCATGATCCACTGGGCAACACCGAACCATGGTGTGCACAGGTCACAATCCAGCTGATAATATGAATGTCAAATCAATCTAGCATCAACAATATGTCTCAACCGGAAATTCTAGCATGTTAATTTGAAAATCTATTTACTCACTAAACATTGCTTACAGTGCTTACTTGACATTTTTACATGAAAAGACAAAGGAAAATCACCTGCCGGACCTAGTACTTAGGTCTTACAAGATCAAGATAGGAGTTCTCATAGACCTCTACTCAGCAAACCCTTTGGGTACTTATTGGAGGATGATAATATGGTGGTCTGGGTAGATTTATCTTGATTATATGATGACATGAATTAGATTAGACTTGTGCCCTTTATAAGTTTAATTTGAAATCTGTAATCATCACTAAAAATGTATTAAACTTAATTATAATATTTTGTACTGTAATTTATAATTTCGCACTTAATTACTCTATCTTAGTTTGATAGATATCGTATTGCATGATGTGGGACCTAGACTCGTGAGGATTGCCCCGTGAGGGGTGGTCTTCACAAGGGTGGACCTTACAGGGAAGGAAATCCTAGTTGGAACTAGGAAAACAAATTCGTACTCCATAGACTTAGCAAACATCAATCTGAAGAAAGATGTTTGTCTACTATCAAAGGCAACATCAAGAGATTCCTAGTTGGGGCATCGCCATCTGTCTCATTTGAACTTCAAAAAACTGACCAACCTTGCAAAATGTGGTTTAATAAAAGGTCTACCGACTCTCCGATTTCAATAGGAGAAGTTGTGTGTCGTATGTGAGAAAGGGAGGATGGTGAGGGCTTCACACAAATTAAAGGTTGAACATTCTTCAACTAGGACATTAGAGCTGCTTCATATGGATTTGTGCAGGCCTATGCGGGTACAAAGCATCAATAAGAAGAAATATGTGTTGGTCATAGTTGATGATTATTCAAGATACACATGGGTTTTCTTCCTAAGATCCAAGTCTGAAGCTACAAAGATAATAATTGACTTCATACGCAAGATACAAGTTATGTTGCAGCTTACTGTCCAGACCATTAGATCTGATAATGGTACAGAATTCAAGAACAAGTCCCTCTAGACATTTCTTTGTTCTGTTTGAATATCGCATCAATTTTTGGCAGCTCGTACCACACAATAAATGGAGTAGTTGAAAGAAGAAACCGAACACTTACGGAATCTGCAAGGACGATGCTTGCATATTCAAATCTTCAGTTGTTCCTCTGGGTTGAAGCTGTGGCAACTGCGTGTTTTACCCAAAACAGATCCATAATCAATAAAAGATTCGGAAAAACGCCATATGAGTTGATAAATAAAAGAGTTCCTAGTATAAAATTTTTCCATGTCTTTGGATGCAGGTATTTTATCTTGAACGATAAAGACAACCTGAGAAAATTTAATCAGAAAGCTAATGAAGGCATATTCATTGGATACTCAAAAGATCGGTGGCATTCCGAGTCTACAACAAACGCACGAAGACCGTCAATGAAATCGTTAACTTTAAATTCGATGAAGGCATCGTAATGGCTACTGAACACGCCAGTTCAGGACCCGAGTCTAAACAGACGACTTCTGTGGATTCACCGGAGCAGAAAGATGATATGAATGATTTAAGTAAATTGTTTGAAAATTTTTATGAAGACTTCTTTGAAAAGACCAAATCTGATGTTCCTATTTTGGTTCCTGCAGGGTTACTAAAGATCCTGTCGTAGTCTCAGATCATTCACACAAACCAATGTCTGGAGATACTGAAGAGATTTCTACAACTGATGTACACGTTCCTTCTGAAAGTGTACAACAGTCTAAGCTCCAGATGTACAAGAAACTCCCTTAAATACACAAAAATTCTGAATCCCCTACCTCAGTTGATATTTCATTAACATCTTAAACTATCCCCTAAATTCCATACCTGGACTTGAATCCCAATCAAGACCAGCTTCAACTTTATCCTCATTCTTTTAAATGGACAAGGGACCACCCACCTGAAAACATCATTAGTGATCCATCTGCTTCTGTAAAAACCCGGAGAGCTACCTTAAATGAATGTCTCTTCTCAAACTTTTTGAGCAAGATTGAACCAGAAACGGTGACGGAAGCTTTACAGGATGCAGACTGGACTGTAGCAATGCAAGAGGAGCTCAATCAGTTTGAAACATTGAAAGTCTGGAGATTGGTGGAAAGACGAAAAGACAAATCTATCATTGCCACAAAGTGGATTTTCAAGAACAAGAAAGATGAAAATGGAGTCATCATTCGGAACAAAGCGCGTCTCGTGGCCAAAGGATATAGCCAGCAGGAGGGAATAGACTATGATAAAACATTTTCCCCCATTGCTCGGATAGAGGCCATTAGAATGTTTTTAGCATTTGCAGCTCATAAGAATTTCACTGCATCAAATGGATGAAAAAACTGCATTTTTGAATTAGGAGTTAACAGATGAAGTATATACATATCAGCCCGAAGGGTTTCCAATCCTTCGAAGCCTGTTCATCTATATATTTTAGACAAGTCAGTGTATGGCCTTAAACACGCACCCCGAGCTTGGTATGATGCCCAATCAAATTATCTTTTAAAATGTGGCTTCAACAAAGGTGCAGTGGACACTACCCTATTCATTAAACGGTAGGGTCCCGATATCATAGTTATTCAGATATATGTAGATGATATAATATTTGGGTCTAATAATACTGATTTTTGTAAAAATTCACGTTTCTAATGTCCCAGAAATTTGAAATGAGCATGATGGGTGAAATAAATTTTTTTCTTGGGTCTACAAGTCAAACAACTGAGTGATAGAATTTTCATCAATCAGTCAAAATACATGCGAGACATGTTAATGAAATTTAACATGGTCAATAGTACTCCCATGAAAACACCCATGGCTCCTGATTCTAAATCTAAACTCGATGAGGACATTTCAGGGAAACCAGTTCATGTAACTCACTATCGAGGAATAATTGGGTCGTTAATGACTTAACTGCGAGTACACCTGATATTATGTTTGCTACTTGTGTCTGTGCTAGATATCAGGCAAATCCAAAGGAATCACATTTGGCTGCTGCCAAAATAATTTTAAGATATCTGAAGGGTACACCAAACTTAGGTTTGTGGTAACCTAGGGAATACTCATTCACATTGACTGCCTTTTCTGATGCTGATCATGCAGGTGATAAAATGGATCGAAAGAGCACATCAGGAGCAGTTCCATTTCTTGGTGACAAACCCGTCTGCTGGTCATCCAAGAAACAACACTGTGTGT